>JANEYF010004573.1:677500-682500 GCA_029963845.1 Rhamnusium bicolor | reverse complement strand
AGCATGCAGAAAGTAAGTAAGCATAAGCGATTCCGGCACGTGGCTGCGGTAGACCAAGGTGTTGATAACACCATCTTGATAGGCCATAATAAATCCCTCGGTCTCTGACTTAAGACCGGCTGACCTTTGAAAGGCAAATGTCAGCCTGGTCGATAAACCCAGTGTTTCTATGTTCTTATAGAAGACACCATGCTGGGGTTTATCGACGTGCTGCCGAAACAGATTTTCTTGTTCGGCAGATCTAATTCGGGTTTTCAGGCGATTTGGCTGAAGTTTAGTGCCTGCCTCTACATCAGCACCTCGCCGGCCATCCCGCCTGGTATCGAATGCGAGACCGAGTTCATCTGCTAATCTTTTTGCTGCCTTGAACAATCCTGCTCCCGTTGACGTGGGAGGTACACACGAGGAACGGACGATCTAGGATGAATACTTCTGTGAATATTCATCATCTTGCGGGTATCTCTGTCTAATTGGCGCAGCTCATCTACCGTCCACTTTACTACTCCGAAGGAGTAGAGCACAACCGGAACGGCAAGCACATTTGTTGCAGACACCTCGTTCTTCCCCAAATCTTTCGGAGGCGGTGTCTGTACTTGCCACGGAGAGAATCCTTTATTTGTGTTACATCCTGGATGTGCCTTTGTTGTACATCCAGATATGTATAGGTCTCTCGGGCATCCCTATATGTTAGGATGCTTCCGTCTGCGAGCTGCGCATCTTCAGAGAATTCCCCGCATTTTTTTTTCGGTTGCCCGACGCTGGACAGTCCTCCCGTGGCCTCCGACGCCTCACGGGAGTCGCGCCAGCATATTAACCTCAGCCACTCCCCACATCCCGCAGGGTTAGTGACTGTAGGCTCCGGAATCGTGTGCCCTAAGCAGACGGAGAGAACCAAGAATGACTTCTGCATTTGGCCTGCCAGCCACTCAGCTGATTTTTGGCAGGCCGGTATGATCTTCAGTTCCTAGAGCAGCGTAGGCTTTATCCCTCCGAGTACACCGATAATAAGGACGACCATTTTGACCGAGTAGTCTGGGTACAGCACTTGGAGGTCGTACCGGAGATCGCGATATTTGGTCCGTTTCTCCTCCTCCTTCAAGGTGATGTTTTTCTCCGCAGGTGCCGAGAACTCGATGACATACATCACCTTGAGTTGATGGTCGAGGAGGACTATGTCAGGCTTGTTGGCTTGGATTAGCCTGACAGTCGGGAACGAGTAGTTCCAGTAAATCCGGCATTTCTCGTTCTCGACAACGGACTCAATATCTCCGGGGTAAGGCAGCACTGGTGTCTGGTCTACCCCGTACGAGTGCCTTAGATGGTAGTATAGCACTCGTAAAGCCGCGTTATGTCGGTGGATGTAGGCCGAAATCGCATATATGGGGCATGCAGAAAATAAGTGCATAAGCGATTCCGGCGCCTGATGGCAGGTCCTGCAGTTGATATCAGGAACCTCTACACGCCACACGCGGCTACGGTAGACCAAGGTGTTGATAACACCATCTTGGCAGGCCATAATGAATCCCTTGGTCTCCGACTTAAGCCCTGCTGACCTTAGAAAGGCGAAGGTCAGCCTGGTCGATAAACCCAGTGTTTCTATGTTCTTATAGAAGACACCATGCTGGGGTTTATCGACGTGCTGCCGAAACAGATTTTCCTGTTCGGCAGCTCTAATTCGGGCTTTCAGACGATTTGGCTGAAGTTCGGTGACTGACTCAACATCAGCACCTCGCCGGCCTCCTCGCCTGATGTCAAATGCGAGACCGAGTTCATCTGCGGCTCGTTTTGCTGCCTTGAACAATCCTGCTCCCATTCCTACAGTTTCGTGATGTTTTACGAACCGCAAGAGGGGATCTGAGCTCCTGAGTATGTTACATGCCATACTCAGTACTACTCTGCCATGCGTACACTCCAGGCTCAAGAATCCTCGGCCCCCCCGTTGACGTGGGAGGTACACACGAGGAACGGACGATCTAGGATGAATACTTCTGTGAATATTCATCATCTTGCGGGTATCTCTGTCTAATTGGCGCAGCTCATCTACCCTCCACTTTACTACTCCGAAGGAGTAGAGCAGAATCGAAACGGCAAGCATATTAGTTGCAGACACCTTGTTCTTCCCCGAAAGTTCGGAAGACCAAATCTTTCGACATGGACGTTCTATGTACAGCTACAAAGTACGTCCTATGGACATCCGTTAAGTGTCCACTGCGAGTTAACTAATCCATGAACCAACAGTGAACACACATGGACGTCCCCACATGGATGTTCTATGTACGGCTACAAAGTACGTCTTATGGACATCCGTTAGAGTCCACTGCAAGTTAACTAATCCATGGACCAAAAGTGGACACACTATGGACTTTCCCATATGGACGTCTTATAGACGGCTATAAGGAAAATTCTATGGATGTCCGTTTAGTGTCCATGACAGAAATTTACCTAAGATTTTCATTCACTTTTTAAACCTTTTAATATTCCCCAGATATTCCCAAGATTTTATTAAAATTTCCCCAAATTTTACCAATTTTCTCACTACGATGAGGATTGCCAAATTTTCCTCGACATTTTTCTAAAATTTCCTTAACATCTTGGTACATTTCTTCTGAAAAAGCACCTTATTAAATTTCCTTAATGTTATTACTAACATTTTCCTATAAATTTGTTTCTTGTTTTTAAATAGCTCATAGTAGTAGTAGTAGTAGTAGTAGTAGCTACTTATTTTACTAGGCAAGTAGGCCACAATGGGCCCTTTTTACCTAGGGACCTACAGTTTAGCGTGGACTCCGAACCACGGTCCTCGACTGTCAACTAACCCACCACCTGGGCCTGCCCGCCTGCACCGCTAGCAGAGTGCAAACCTCCTGGGTAGGTCTCTTCGACCCTCCACCCGGGCTCGCCTCTCCGCCTGCATCAGGCTAGCGGCCTTCCCGGGATTGTCTGTTGACAGCCTACCGACTGTTAGACGAGCTATCGTTCATCCATCCAATTGCCGGACTCAATCAGTGCTGCTTAACTTCACTGATCGAATATCGGAAATTAAACGGATGTCCATACCTCATCCCCTAAATAGCTCATAAGGCACTCAGCGAAATATCAGGCAGAATGAAGAAACAAATTCATTGTAGTGTCTGCTCATTTCTGTTAAGTTTAGTACTTTAGACCAGACAAAAAGAGATGTAACTAATAAATAAAGTAAGCGTGAGGGAGATATGAACGCATGCAGCGAGTTGCCTGATTTCTTCCGTATTAAATAATGCCAATGGTCCCGATAAAAAAGATAATCCTTAATAGGACAAGTTACTCCCGAATACTCATTCATATTTTATTGAAGAGAATCATTTGGAACACCACTGAATAATAACAAAATTTTACTTGGATGAAAAAAATAAAAATAGACTTGTGCATATATTACCACATTTATCAGCGACAGATACTACTAATAACTCGATCTGGCAATCTCGAGCGCACTTCTAGACTCCTCACGCCTTACAGAAACACGATTGCGCATTGCGCACCGGCCAGCAAGTGCATCTTAACATTAGACACTAGACAGACATATTATTGTACGTAGATGTTCTACGTTTATTATTCATCCATTTTTAAATAATATAAACAGAGACTTGTCTGATATAAATAAGTAAAGAACCGCCACGACCCCATTACTTGTGATACTCAGTGATACTATTATTTGATGCTTACAAATTGAATGCATGGTAAGTACATGCATGATAATATTTACACTCAGGCGTTGTACATACAGAACATTTTACGGTTTCCATGTTTGTTTTTATCGTTAACGAACTATTGAAGCCTCACACAGATAAAAATTATATAAATTGAAAAAGGCAATACGAGATTTAGTATGTTTGATTTGTTTTTACCCTGTTTTTAAGTTTTGGTAGGCCTTGCAAATTTTTTTATATACATTTGTCAATCATTTTCAACACATTATTTGTCATAATTTTCATTTCAATGTTAGGTTATGTCACAACTGAATCCACCAGTGATGAATTTCTAAGTGTGGAACATGACAAAACAACAAAATCTGCAAAAACCACTTTATGAGGTAATAAAAAATGTGAAATGAGCTTTCTTGATGAATTAAGACACGTTTTTGACCTTACATCGACCATAATAAACAGCATAAATTTTATAAAACATTTGATTTCGGACGTTTCCATCTTTGTATTATTAAACGTTTGGCTGTCCTCGGCGCTGTCACTATAGTGGAAACAAAATAATATAGATTTCAATGTTGAATTTAAAAACGTACGTATTTACTGCAATCCTAATGAATAACATGCCTACCAGCTTCAAAATTAATCAAACGGAGTGCTAATTGTTTTTGTTTGTAGGTTTTACACTTTCAACTGAAATAAGCATCTTCTAGTAAACTGCACAGATTCTTGTAAAATAATTAAAATATAATCAATATGCCGAAATACAAATTACAACGTAATTCATATAGAAAAGCTCAAAATAGATCAAATTTAACATAAACATAAAACATAAAAGAAGTTGCCTCATCTGGAGAGAAAAATGTGTATGAATTAGTATACAGGCCACTCAAAAACTTGTAACAAATAAATTTGCTGCAAATTATAGCTAGCTACCTTGGACGCCAGAAAAAGTTGAAGTTTTTTCTTTAAAATTGAATGAATTGCTCAAAAGTAAGAATATTTTTCTATAGATGGACATTTTTATATACTATTATTTTTATGATTTCAGAAGCGGCGCTTAAGGTCTTTCCTAATTGTTCGGAGAACGAAGCTGAGGTGGCCATTGCTAAATGACTCCGGCGCTGTACGGAACGTGCAAAGAATGAGGAAGTGCGCCAACGTTGATTATTTTTTCTTTAATTTTTATAATTTCATTTTTATGTTAAATTATATATGTACATAGGAGTTCTGTACAAGTGTTCAATTATTTATTTTTCGTTAAATCACAATGTGCATGGAGTTGTGCAAATATGCAATTATTTTGTTTTTATGTTAAAT
>JANEYF010004572.1:0-91269 GCA_029963845.1 Rhamnusium bicolor | reverse complement strand
CATTTGCATTCTGAGAGTGTCATGATAAACCTCATAGAAACTGCTAAAACTGTTGTCTTTACTTTTTTATTGTATCTATTATTATAAACCTTGAAGGGGAGGGTCGGTTATAATGGACCATCCAGTACATACGCTCACCGGGTCAGACATTGTAATGATGCCATTAAGACCTTACAAGCATTGTACAAATTAATAATTAAAGTTGCATTATACGTAAAAAAGGTAAATTTAATTTTTTTTTTTAATTTTTTTCTAAATATTATAAATTACAATCAAATGTTATAGTGGTACTAATAAGCATTTCAGAAAAAATAATGTTTAAGAAACAAAAGCAAAGGAATGGTGAACCAAAAATATAAATCCAAGCCTTGCTCGACATCCATTCAATTTGTTTTAGACACGCGGAAAAATAGTAAAATACCTTAAAATAAACCATAAACCAGGTGTTAACTACGGCAAAATTGGGATGCTTCAGGTAGATGCATTGCACTACATATACGATTATGTTTTGCTTCAAGTTAGTGGGAAATACATAATTACTTCAGGATGGTGCTATTAATATGTATATATTCACTTTATTTATTTATAATATTTCAGAGTATAAATTAAATAATCGGTTGTGACATATTATATATATACTAGGGTGGGCTGAAAATTTTTTTATTTTTTTTTTCTTTACGCTATACCGAAAAAAACTTGTCTCTAGGATAGGTAATGAAAATACAACAAAGAAAAAAATTTGTACCTAACCCCCAGCTAGCGCATTACACTTGAAATTTTGAAATTTCACGAAAGTCACAAGATTTTATAATTTTTTTGAAAGTACCTAAACAACTGCATATTGGGCTGCTATAGTGAAAATTCTTTATAGTAGAGTTTTAAAAACACACTAAATTATTGAAAAGGTAGTATTTTTTTAAATCTGAGGTAGCGCAATGGACATGAAAATCACGCTTTATATCGTCGAGTGCGGGTGACGGCTTGCGCGATCGGGCGATGACCCGGCCACCCGGCTCCCCTCACCCATACTTTCTCCGCCCACAATGCACCGCGCGTGGACGCCGGCGGCCATGTTATGTTCTCTGTTACTCGGCAGTTTATGTTTGCAGACGCTATTGGACTGACCTGTAGTTGCTCTGAGTTGACGGTGCAGATTATATTTATAATTATTTGAGTGAAGTTTAAGATCAATTTAGCGTGCGTTATGGCTGTTATCAAAAAATAACTCGCAGTGATTTTAATTGCCCGTTGTTCGGCTGCCCGAGGGAGCTGCCTGTGAGTAAGCTTCCAACTTACCAAGATGTTCTTAGGAGTTGTTTTCATGAACAGTATATCTTAGCTAGAAAGTAACAAGCCTGTTAGTTTCTCTCAGATTTCTAATATTGTCGCCCCAAAAGGCCGTCTTTGACAAAGTGTCAATACCAACAGTGACGCCCTACAGAATTGTCCAGCTAATAAATTCATATCATGATAGCTACCGTAATCTAATGAAGTCTTTTAAGCGTGACAAGGAGAAAGAAAAGTACTAAACAGAAAATTGAGGAATTCCAGCAACAGGCTTTATCACTCTTTAATGTTTCTGCATTGCAAATATAAAATAACATACTCTTGCAACTGCAAAAAGGTTTCCTGAGGTCTGTGAGTGCCCTTTATCGATGTCATGTAAATGTGAAAAAGGAGTCAAAAAAATTACCAAAAGACTGCAACGGAAAGGAAAAAAAAATCAGCAAGTCTCGTCTAACATTTCATTAGATTCGCAGCCTTCATGTTCTAAGGATTCAACTAAACCAACAGTAAGTTCGGATGAAAGTTCAACAGAAGAGCCAGATGTTTCCGATGACAACTACATTCCTACTCCAGTCAAACAGCCGTGGCAGATGCGGATACAATTAAAAAAATACCGCATTGACCAGTGACCGGTTTGGAGTGTCGGACAGGGCAACTGCAGCTATTGCCTCCAGTGTGCTACATGACCTTGGTCTTGTAACGAAAGAGGACGATTCTTTCATAGTAGATAAGAATAAGGTAAGAAGCGAAAAAAATTCATACAGATCAAATCTCCAAGACGACAACACAAGTGAGCCAAACGTATTACAAGGGCTGTACTTTGATGGCCGAAAGGATAATACGCTGAAAATTGATAAAATAAATCAAAAGTGTTTCCGAAGAACAGTAAAAGAAGAGCACTATTCAATTATAAAAGAACCTGGCTCCATTTATGTTGGCCATGTATCACCAACTACTGGAACTGCAAAAGAGGTTGCCAGTGCCATATTGGATCATTTGAAAAGCTCAAATTTTTTGTTAGACGAGCTGGACGTAATTGGATGTGATGGTACCGTCACCAACACAGGCTGGAAAGCTGGTGTAATCCGCACGATTGAAGAAGAAATTAAAAGACCACTGCAGTGGGGAGTTTGCCTGTTGCACTTTAATGAATTACCGTTCGGGCACTTGTTTCAAGCTTTGGATAGTCAAACGACTGGGCCAAAATCTTTTAGTGGTCCTATTGGCTCACAACTTACAAAATGTGAAAACTTCCAGTTGTGAAATTTCAAAGCATTGAATGTGAGATTCCAGATATCGATCGGAAAATTTTAAGTAAAGACTAGCAATATCTTCTGGACATAAGTTCTGCTGTAAAGTCAGGCACCTGCACGGGAGACTTAGCAATTCGTGAACCAGGTCCTCTTTCTCATTCCCGATGGCTGACAACAGCAAACAGAGTTCTTCGTCTGTACATAAGTGTTGACAATCCCTCTGAAGAGCATCACATTTTGGTATGTTTCATACTTAAATCGTACATGCCTGTATGGTTTAAGATTAAAAAAAGTAAGTACCTCAGAGATGGACCGAAACATGTTTTTGAGTTAATAGAATCTTCAAGATTCCTGCCAGAAAACTTAATAAGGTGATCGATCCGGTAATTGAAAGAAATGCGTTCTACGCGCATCCGGAGAACTTGCTCCTTAGTATGATACAGGGCCATATTAGCCATTAGGCACAGTTAGGCACGTGCTTAACAGCGCCAATGCTAAAGGGCGCCGTTCGCCGTTGATGTTCTTTCTGTTTTTCTTTTACCGCCTGTCAAGCCACCGAAGTAACCCCCTTGAAAATTTCTAGCATTCTTGTCACTATTTAGGTATAAACCATAATTTATTGACCTTCTTGTAAAACATGTGCACTGAACAAGTGTTTTTTTGGGTATTTTTATTGGTTATGACTCAGGTCAATGATACGGATTTGCTAAAAGCGTACGACACAAAAGTTAAAAATTAAGTTAACTCGAACGAAAATTGAAGCGCACCGACGACGTCCTCAGTGTAAATCTTAATTTTCGGTAATCGGTTTAATCATATAACAATTCCCACAAAAGCGGAGAGGTGTGTAATAACTTTCTGTGTTACTTTTAAGTTTTCTGACTATCTGACTTTCTCGAATTTGCTGTTATCATTTTTATTTTTTATATACTTAAAGTGATTTTGGTGTTTTTGGTGTTAGTTTCTGATATAACCCAAGATCCATCCTCGCAGAGTGCGTTTACTTCTGCGTCATCTGAGGTCCAGCAAGAGCATCAGCTACGCGATTCTCGGAAGGAAGTAGTTACTACTAATACAATGACATTTTATAATCCAGATCCTGTAAAATGGATTTTGACAGAACGTTTAATAGATTATATTGCTCTAAATGGTATTGCTCAAAATTTAGAACTAGATTTTAAGTTGACAAAAAGGATATTTGGGGACAAGGCGCGGTTTTTAATAAAAACGATTTTATTAGAAAAATGGCTAATGGAGAAGTTAAACCACGCAAATGGTTGATTTATTCAGAGTCCACCAAAAAAGTATTTTGCGGACCCTGCCGCCTGTTTTTCTGCTGACGCGACATTTGCCAAAGAGGGTGTTGATGACTGAAAAAATCTTAAAAAACTGTTAATGATCCACGAAAATTCTACTAATCATAAGTCTAACTTACTACTTATTAAGGTTAGAGGTCGTAAATTAGGCAGAATTGACAAGGGCTTAACCGAGGCAATAGAAGAAGAAATGTCTTACTGGCAAAACGTTTTGCGGAGAGTTGTCGTTGTGGTGAAAGCTCTGGCTTCCCGTGGGCTACCATTTAGGGGAACAAATGAAGTTTTTGGTTCATTACATAATGGAAATTTTATGATGTTACTTGAGGTAATTTCCGAATTTGATCCGTTTTTAGCACAACATATTGAAAAATACGGAAATCCTGGTAAAGGTAAGGTATCTTACCTGTCTTCAACCGTGTGTAATGAGTTAATTCAAATTATGTCTAAAACAGTTCTAAGTGAAATTGTTCGTGAGATGAAGTCACAGAAATACTTTTCTCTAATCATTGACTCAACGCCGGACATGGCCCACATCGATCAGTTATCTTTAGTTGTGCGATATGTTCTTAAAAATTGGGACCTCGTTGAAAGATTTTTAATGTTTTTACCCAATGTGGGTCACAAATCAGAAGATCTTTTTTAATTGTATCACTGACCAGCTGAAGGAATTGAAAATAAATATACAGGACTGCCGCGGTCAGTCTTACGATAACGCGTCAAACATGTCCGGTATATATTCAGGGCTACAAGCTGGAATCAAGGAAGTTAACGCAAACGCTCTTTATGTACCTTGCGCCGGACACTCACTCAACTTAGTTGGGACCACTAGTGCTGAAAGCTGCCTTGAAGCTGTTTTGTTTTTGGGTTGCTACAGGAAATTTACAAATTCTTCTCTGTCTCTACCGGCAGGTGAGAAGTTTTAACGAAGTTTCAAGCCCAGCCTGGTAATAGTGATGATAGAACAATAACGCTTAAAAGTTTATCTGTTACGCGATGGTCTGCTCGTGGTGATGCATGCATTGCGCTAAAGAGAAATTGGGCTGCTGTGATTAATGCATTTTTTGAAATCGAGAATGACACAAATCAAAAGACAGCGACTGGAGTTGAGGCGACTACATTAAAGACAAAGTTACAATGTCTTGAAACAGCAATACTATTGGAGGTTTGGGGAACGATTTTAAAAAAGAGTAAATAATGTCAGTATGCATTTACAGAAAGTAGAATTAGATTTAGCCGAGACAGTTAATCTCTTAAAATCGTTAGCCTCAGTTTTCCTAGAAATTCGTAAGGATTTTGATGGATATGAAAGAAAAGGGTTGGAATTATGTGGCCTGACCTCTTATAAAATAAAAAGAAACAAATACGGAAACTTAAAACAGACGATATTCGAGACAACGAAGAAATATAGTTCAACGAACGTGACAAATTTCGTATTCACACGTTTTGTGCCATCATAGATAAGCTTACTGCAGAAATGGACCGTCGGTGTCAAGCTTACATAGGCACTTTAGAACAATTTGATGTACTATTTCACTTAAAGGATGTAAATGTTACAGAATTGAAAGAAAAGGGGCTAACAATTAGCAAAACATTCTGCCACGACATCGAAAATGACATAATAGAAGAGCTAGTTCATCTTCAGTGCCATTTAAAAAGTTTAAACCTTGGCAGTAATAGGGTTGCAATTCCAGAAAACCCAAGAACTTTATTAAAATGGCTCAAGGAGAAGGAATTACAATACATTTACCCGAACGTCGAAATTTTACTTAGAATATTTAACACGCTTCCGATTTCGAACACCTCTGCCGAACGATCATTTTCAGTCCTAAAACGCATTAAAAATCTTTATAGAACAAGTATGATTCAAGAACGCGTTAGTGAGCTTGCTTTTCTCTGCATAGAGGGAGACTACGAGAAGAATTTCTTTCGAGGAGACAATTAAGTCATTTGCTTTTGCGAAATCCAGAAAAAAAAGCATTTTTTTAAAATTATAATCATTTTTTTAAGTTTAAGTTATTTTACATTTGGAAATTACTCTTGTTTGTTCTGACTACCTATGTAAATATACGTCTGTATTAAAGTTTAATTTCTTGTTGTTTTACTTTTTAAAACTTCATTGAAAAAGGGGCGCTAGTAGAGTATTGTGCCTAACAGCGCCAACAATGGTTAATCCGGCCCTGGTATGATAGTCGATGAAAGGGCCCATATCAGAGAGTTGGGGTTTAGAAGAATTATAAAAGCAAGGGCCATAGCTTCCAAAAAAGCTAATCCGAACTTTCAAACCGCCAAAAATCAACTTCCAGGCAAAACAATATTACGAAATTATTGATTGGACTACTACTGCTCTTTCTCCACCACCTTTGTTGCGAAGAGTATCTGACGAAGATATTTAGGCTAAGGTTTCAACTGCCAAAACAGCAAAAGAATGGAACTTCCACAAATTCCCGTGTCACACGCAAGCGGTGGAGCGCTGTGTGAAATTGGTAACTGAAGCCTCCTCAAAACTCGTCGGCGCTAAGAACAGAGATCGTTTCATCCGTACAACGCTGTTATCAAGAGCTTCAATGCCAAGTTTTTCAAGCAAACGTAATTTCAATGTTCCAACTATGTAAAGGACTATGATTTAAGAAGGTTACAAAAATAATATTGAAGTGTGAGAATTGGAAATTTGTATTTCACAATGAATTTTGTAATTAATAAACTCTTATGGATAAATTTATATATTATCTATTTATTTATATTATTCCTTTAGGTATTTGTTGTATCAACATTATAAAGCTAAAAACACAAACGTGGTAGGCTCAAACAAGCTACATGCCGCACCGAGCCACAGCCGGCGGGCACTCAAAAAGTGATAAATTAACGATATTGAAGCGTTTTGCGCTACCTCAAATTTAAAAATACTACCTTTTCAATAATTTAGTGTGTTTTTATAACTCTACTATAAAGGATTTTCACTACAGCAGCCCAATATGCAGCTGTTTAGGTACTTTCAAAAAAAATTATAAAATCTTGTGATTTTCGTGAAATTTCAAAATTTCAAGTGTAATGCGCTAGCTGGGGGTTAGGTACAAATTTTTTTTCTTTGTTGCATATTCATTACCTATCCTAGAGACAAGTTTTTTTCGGTATAGCGTAAAGAAAAAAAAATAAAAAAAATTTTCAGCCCACCCTAATATACACCTCTATATAATTAACTTATTTCTATCTACTCTAGAAATAGGTGCTTCAGGTTAGTACCAATTAGCAATTGCTTCAGGACAGTTAGAATGATGTATATATATATATATATATATATATATATATATATATATATATATATATATATATATATATATATATATATATATATATATATATATATATGAACCCCTAACCCCTAGTTTGACTTAATAAGTATCAAAGTATCATCTGAAAATATTTATTATTTAGCATAACATAAGAAAGCATTATTCTCGATAGTTTTAATACATCCTAAAATTTAATGATCTAGCCCTAACTACTATAAAACAGCTGAAACATGGTTATAGGCCATTATTAAACTATTTTAAGGTAGCCAAACTGAACCATTTTAGGATGTATGCAAAATTTTTTTTGTGTATTATTTTTGTCTGTAGGTGTAATGTTAAAATTTTATATATTTTTAACACGCTTTTATTAGCTTCACTGGTATGTTTGTTTGTTTGTTTGTAACCGACTGTTTGGACTCGAATTTGACCTACTTTAAACGGACAAATTTAATTGAAACTTAGTACACTTACGAAGAACCGGTAACAATACAATAATTTGATAAGTTTATATCATTATCCTGATCAGGATCGCCAGTCCTTTCCTCACGTATCCTCTTCGTGAAAGCAAGAGGCTTAATATTGTAAGTATATTCCGTGATTCTCAGTTCGGTCATTGGCCCAGCTGGCAAGTCTTAGTCGACGCGAAACGACGGACTCCTCGGGCGTGAGTTCAAATCCCATGGGTGAAATAAAAAAATATTTTTTTTTTCAGAAATATCTGTTGGATCGTAATATGTTATAATATCAGCATCAATAAGCAATATAAATATAGTTTAAAAAAACTACAAAACACGCTTTCATAGCACATCAAACTAAAAAGTGAAAAATATAGTTTAAAAAAACTAAAAAACACGCTTTTAAAGCACCTTCAAACTAAAAAAGTGAAAAATAATTATTAATATAAACTGAAAACAATAATGAACGAAAAATACTAGTATTATTGTGAAAAAGGCGTGGAGCGCTTTGTGCCATATTTTTCGTATATCGAGCAACCCACGCTTTTTTCACAATAATACTAGTATTTTTCGTTCATTATTGTTTTCAGTTTATATTAATAATTATTTTTCACTTTTTAGTTTGATGTGCTTTAAAAACAGCTCTATGTATCGTATTACAAAGATTGGCATATCCAAATAAACTTAGAGAACTATGTCCTAGTTTTGGCTTATCTTCTCAATCTCTATCACAAATAATAAATACCACTATAGATATTATGGCACAAAGGCATGGGGGAACGTCTACTTTGGAATGGCTTAACCGAGAAAATCTTAGATACTATGCACAATAGGGTGCGCCTTATTTTTCGACTTTTCAATTTTTTTTTGCGGCACCCCCTAGAATGGTTCCATCCCCGAAAAAAATAATCTCTGTGCAATATGAGATCGATCGGGTAAGGGAAAAACGTGCCCCGAGCCACCCCTTATATTTCAATACATTTCAATAGGCAATATTGAGGAAACTATATTTTAACGATTTTAAACTCAAAAAGATAATTATTTTTAGTTACCAGGGGATAACCTATTCATATGGTTATTTTTAATTCACACTGCTGTTGATTAACTAGTAGCTATAATGAGCGCTTTCACGTAATACAGTAGGACTTGCATTTGTTCGTCTAATCGGGGTTTTTTTACACCTCAAATTTCACATTATTCAACAGCTGTAAAACGACTGATCTCTTATCCCTGCTCCTACTTTTTTAGTAGTAAAACATGCACTAACCGCCAGAGTTACTCTCCAGCCGACGCGTCCCAACTCCGCCCACTATGCGCAATATCGTATCTTTTGTTTGTTGTATCATGATGCAGACAGTGTCTTGGAGTACTTTGTGCTGACAGGGTGCAATTCAGTGGTTGTCTTTCTTGAAATCGCAGTTTTACCGATTTTTTCATCGATTGCAATTAGAAAATATATCATGGCAGGGGTTGCTTTACGTCAATCTAAAATAGTAAACTTAATTGGACCTTATTCGAATGAAATGTTACCAACGAATCAGAATTGAAGATGATTGAAGCTTTGAATAAAAGTGGAGGCTCTGAATCAGCAGAGGATGATGGCGAATCGAGTGAAAATGTTAAACGTTATCAGTTAGAAATGGCCATTGAAGAATTTGTAAAGAAGCAGATCGAAAATGTTGTCACACCTTACACTAAACAGTTTTTTAGAAGATTCCACCTCGAAGACAAATTTTTGGAGACAGATCCATCAACTTGGGAGAACGACGTTGGTTATCAAAATAACCTTAGATTTATCCAAAAGCTTCAAGTGGTTAACGACACTGCCGAGCGAGGTGTTAAACTGATAAGCAAATACAATAATATTTTATCAAAGAACGACGAACAAAAGCAATATATTTTACAAATCGTTAAAGATTACAGACAAAAATTTCCTGATGTTAAGAAAGCTACCCTTTCTAAACCATTGTTGTAAAACTTTAAATATTAGGATATTAATTATTTTTGCAAATAAATCGATAATTGTCTTGTATTTTGTTGTCTTTTCTTTTTCAACCTTCCTCGAAAAAACGTTATAGAAAATTGGAAGATATAATTATTAAAAAAAAAAACTACAAAAATTGTTTTTACTTTGGTGTTATTAGGCATAGGCACTTGAGCTATTTAAGGGGTGAACGACATTGTTAAGGGTGCATTTTCTACAAAATTGTCGGAAATGTCGAAAATGACCGAAATATACGAATTACGCCTTGATAATCGTTTTATTTACAAGTATACAAAGGGGTGGCTTGGGGCACGTCTTTCCCTTATTCGATCGGGCTCAAATCTCACAGACAACATTTTTATAAGGAATGGAACCATTCCAGGGGGTGCCGCATATTAAAATGAAAAATATATTTTTTCACCAAGAGGTCGTAAGGCGCACCCTAATGCACAAGTATGTAAAAGTTGTTTAAAATATCCCTCAGATTTTTAAATTTGTTAGTTTTTTCTGTAGGCTGTTCATGAAAAGGGAGGAACTGTCGCTAATTGCTGAGGGTTTATTGATGGAACTGCTAGGCAGATATGCCGGCCATCAGTAAACCAGGAAGATTATTATTCTGGACACAAAAGGTTCCACTGCTTGAAGTTTCAATCAGTTTTGTGTCCAGATGCTATAATTGTCAGTTTAAAGGAACCTTATCAGGGAAGAAGACATGACGCAGGAATATTTCGCGAGTCCATGTTGTATGCAGAGTTGGAACATAAAGCAGTTTTCAATGAAAATGAAAAATATTCCATTTATGGAGACCAAGCTTATGGACTCATGGAGCTACTCCTGACGCCATATCCCGGGAGAGTGGAAGAGTTACCTCCTTACCAACAGAAATTTAATCGCTCCATGAAGATTTTAAGAGTGTCAGTGGAATGGGGCTTTTAAAAAGTCGTATCACTCTTTGCATTTGTTGATTTCCGGAAAAATCAAACAAAAACTCTTGCTACAAGACTGGCCTCAATGTACAAAGTAGCAGTTTTACTCACCAGTTGCCATACATGCTTGTATAGCAGTGAGACAACAGTATACTTCCAAACTGTACCGCTAACATTGAATGAATACTTTGGTATATAAAAATTTGTATTTTTTAATATTTGTACTATAGTAAAGCCATAAGGAGTAGATAGTGAAATAATGTTAATAAAGGCTCCTAAAACTTTTAGGAGCCCCTACTTCTTACTGCTTTACTGTATGTATGTATAGGTCTGTGCTGGAGTCTGAAAAAAAGTATAAAGCTGTTAATTTGTTAAATTCTTTAGGCTCCTTAATAATCATGCTTTAATAGTTAATCGATTAAGTAAGTTAATTATTTCAATTTAGAGATATGCTGCTTTCTTTTTTATTGAAAAAAATGTAAAGTTTGTACAAATGTCTTGTGTGTCAGTACTTTTAATTGAGTTAATTATTGTAAACTGTATGACAAAATTTAATAAAAGATTACATTCAGAAAACAAATAGTACATTCTTTATTTCAAAACAATACATATATTATAAATGTCATATGAAATATCTACTTTTAATAAATTATTACTTTATAATTCAGGAACTTTTCATATACCCATCATCATAACCATAAATAATTATTTTCTAGTACACTTTATTGCAAAACAAGTAGTACACTTTATTTTAGAAATGTAAACATGACATAAAAAATATTATTCTCATTATCTAAAGTCAATTATCACAATTCAATAATTTACTGTCAAAAGAACAATTTAGGCAACTAAAAAAGGCCATTTTCTTATCTAAGAGTTATTACTTTTTCCTGAAATCAAGTGTACCTATTTATAAACAAATATCTGAGTCTGTGTAACCTATTGTTTTAAACCTAAATACATATTGCATAAACAAAAAAGATAAAAGGAAATCATGGCTTTTTGATTTTTATAAAAACATAACTAACATTCTTAAATAAATACTGATGAGGAACAAAATAAAAGAAGTTAAGTCTAAATTTGTAGAAATAGAACAAATAATTATTTTTTTATGGTTTAAAGGGCCTAGTCGGAAAAAAGCTTCGGATAGCTGTGTCACTCTCTAGAAAGATTTTATACATGCGCCGCGGTATAATTTTGCTGTTGACTATACCTTCACTGGACGTTTTATTCACCGACTTCATTGAGGTGCGATTCCCGATAGAGGTAACACTTCTTTTCTCCATTTGTAGTGACAAAGATACTTATTTAGAAAATTAATTTTAACCAAATAGTACGGAATAAAAGTTTGAAACTTGCTGAGCATAATTATGAAGATTCATTCTAGAAGACATGTATGAATTTTACCTCGAATTTTACCTATTGATATCATAATTCAGGAGCTAATCACGTTTAAATTTCACTTATATTTACAGTATAAATTTTCCCTTACATAAAGTGAAAATTAATTAAAATAGATATACATGTACCCTCTAGTACACTTTCAACTACTGATCCTCCAAATTTGGTGTAATTTGACCAAACCATATGGAAGAAATAAATTTTGAAAAATTACCTTACAAACACCACCGGGTCGATTAGCCTTCTTAACTTCTTAAATAAAAATAGACAACAAACAAAATATAAATAAATATTCCTAAATTTGTATAGAAACAATACAAATAATTTTTGTCTTAAACTTACTTTTTAATGTCCTCCTCTTAAATTATTATCAATTCGATGTTGCTGTAATACCAGCAATTGATTAGTAATCTTTTTTTTTCTCCAACTCAAGCTCAATCTTTCTTTTTCTATTTCATCTTTCCATCCCTCCAACCAATATGCCTTCACCTTCTTCTTCCTCTCTTTCTTAAAACCTATTCCATATCCTCTTCATTTTGTAAAGGTAAACATAGGGTTTCATATATTAATTATTTTTTGGCTAGGTCCTTAAATGTATAAAAATATTTTATAAAAATTAAATAATATTTTTTGTTTTAAAGCAAAAATACCTACGACTTTATATTTATTTGTATTATTAGTGGGATTAGTATAGCAAGAGCTTGATATTTGTTCGTAGTTGTTATGCTCTATGACTACTTCATTTTCAGATAGGATATCTTCAACAACTAAAATCACGTCATGAAAGCTAACGTCAATCTTCATTAGTAAAAATACAAATTTGACTCGCTGTTTAACATTTACAGAGCATATAGGAAAAAGTACCAGTACAAAAATTTGAAACGGTTCTTAGTTCCTTAGAAAAAATGCTCCGGCTTTCAAGACATAAGTCATAAGTATTTAAAAATTATTTCAATATAAAAAAAAATACAAAACAAAAGTTAAGATGGCCTACTTCTCAAATACCTATATACAGAGTATTTCTTGCATCAAGGAAAATGCGTTTTTCTTGTAAACTGGTGAAGAAAATTGCATTCTGTATGAAATATTATATTCCTACTGCCTGCCACTCAAGATTACGTACATAATTAATATGCATGAGGATGGGCATCGCGACGCTTCAAATTTTGTTTTCAGCAACAACAGTTTTATTACTTGAATTTGAAATTACTGAAAAGGTCTAATTTTCAGTTTTTTTTTGTAAATACCATTTTTTTCTAGGTTTTTGTTTTAAAAAGTTATGCTCTAATTTATGTTATATGCATTATATGTATGAAGATTTGGAAGGGACACCCAAAATAAAATAAGATTTATTTCTAAAATTCTGTGTCGTAACTCAGAATTTTGACACGTCAAAATTCTGAGTGATGTCGGAGTTTTATATCAAAAACGGTTTACAAGAAAAACGAATTTCCCTTGATAAATGAATCACCCTATACTTACCTTATGGTTGGAGTAGGTTAAAATTGAAATATTTACCATAAGCATGATCATTTAATACTTCGCGTAATAGAGCATCCTCAGAAGCAACAGTTGAACCTGTCCAAGAATCATTCGCATTCAGTTCTATGTAATCTGGGCTTTCACTAAATAATGTGATTGCAAAATTTTCCCTAGCTCTTTTTCCCAACTGGCAAATTTGCTGATCTTTTGAAAGAGGCCGCTTTTTTCTTTAAAACAATAATTGAGGGGCTCGGAAGTAAAAGGGTTTAAGTGCACTTTTTAAAAATTATGAACCAAGTACAAAATACCACACCTAAAACCTATCTCAACTTAGAGGTAAAATGGTATAAGTAAATTTCACTACCCTAGGCGCCATCTTTTGTGAAGTAGAAAAACCTATAAAAATATATACTAAAAAAAGAATATGGTAAAACGATTTAAGTCCACTTGAACCTTTTTACTTCTAAGACACTTGTATTATTTTCTAAGTCTGTGTTCTGTGATTATTTATAATTCCTCAAGTGTTTTTTTACCTTAAAGATCAGTGTTTTACTTGAGTTTGAATAGCTATTTTGTGAGTAACATGAGTGCTGACAGCGAAAACGGTGGTAAGTGCATTAGTTTTGTAGAAAAATTAGTTTTGTAGAAAAAACGATTCAAAATCTAAAAGTCAGGTTAGATTACTTCGATTAGTTAGTTAGATTTTATTCTTTTTACAGAAATATCTGATCCATACCAAACCGACGAGGATTCCGATTATGTTCCTGATATTAACGAAAGTGTAGATCATTCAGAGGTTGAAAATGAAAATGAATATGTACATGTGAGCCCGGCGAAAACAAGGCAAAGAAAACGACGCCCAAAAGAGTGGAGAGACAGCAATGCAAAAAAAATTGCGGACAGAGGGAAAAATGTATGTTGGACGAAAAAATAAGATACGGAAACCAAGGGAACTAAGGAATATACTCACGTTTGTCGATTTCACTGCAATGACAATATTAGTGAGGCGCAAAGACAACAGCTCTTTACGAAATTTTATAAACTTTCTTCCTACGATTTGTAAACTTCATTTGTATCTTCTTGCATTAAACAAATTACACCAACGAGGCGTAAAGTTGCAGCTTCTTTAAAAAAAATTACAGCACCGTTATAACGTGAGTTGGGAAACGAGTTTGTAAACAATTTTTTTTACGCACTTTTGACATTTCTGTGCGTCGATTTCAAATCGTTTGTAAAAAAACCACAGACCAAAAGCAAGGAATCATCAAAGAAATTTGTTATTTCCCACATCAATATGTTTCCGAGATATAAAAGCCATAATTCCCGGAAAGATAATCCAAATACTAAATATCTCTCAGGTGAATTAAGAGTAAGCAAGATATACAAACTGTACAAGGAGTTCTGTGTTGAAAAACTAGAAGTGTCAGTAGAAGAGTCGTATGATTCTAAAAATACTGCGGTCATATGTTTTGACTTGCAACAAGCATTGCCAACACCTTTATTGACGACTTCAAAAGTATTCTCTTCGTCAACTATGGACTTATAACTTTTGTGTATTTGACTTACTAAATGGAAAAAGTCATATGTTTGTATGGAATGAAACTGTTGCATCCAGAGGTTCAAACGAAATAGGTTCATGTTTAATTAAATTTGTCCAGAGTCTTTCACCAACAGTTACAAAAATTATTGCATACAGTGATTCCTGCGGTGGCCAGAACAAAAACAAAAACATTTCAAAACTCTTTAGTTTTATTGTTCAAGCGACCAATATAACAGAGATGCATCATAAGTTCCTTGAGCCTGGTCACACGTACATGGAGTGCGACCGTAGTTTTGGTCTAATTGAAAAGAAAAAAGGACAAATCCCTCAAGTTTTTATACCAGCAGATTGGCAGAGTGTAATAAAAAATACATCAGCCAACTTTTTCGTGAATAATATGATCATAGATGATTTTTACAGTTTATCACCACTTCATGAAATAATGAATGATCCTAAAAAAGTGTACTGACGGCCACCACTTAAAGTGGAGATAAATTAGCTGGTTTGCCTATTTTAAAAGTGAAAAACTGCTGTTTAGATACAAAAGTACTCTCAATAATGATGTTGAGTTTTGGAGCTGCAGGATGGAAACCTCACAACTTGGACGTCCGTCTTTCAGGTTTTCCATATTGAAACCTTTGAACAAAACTTCAATAAAAATTAAAGCCGCCAAGTATAAAAACTTACTAACCTTTTTGGAATACATTCCACCGGTTAACCACAACTTTTATAAGAGTATTATACATGATGTGATAGTAGAAAATAAAAAAAGAAAAAAGAATCAAGCATTGGACCAAAAAGAAATCCAGCCTGGACCCTCTAATCTGGACCATTCCCAGTCAACACTAGATCCAGATGATGATGAAAATAGTGACAACGATGGCAACGATTTAATAGATTCGGATTACGAATAACAAAATTGTTTGATTTTTGGAAATAAAGTTTTTTTTAGTACAGTATTTGCAATTGAATCATTTTACCACCAATATTTCTGAAAGAAGCATAATGGTTCAAGTATATTTTTTTTAAAAAAGTGGTCCAAAATAAAAAATTACAAAATTTTCTATGCCTGTATACAAAATTACAATAATGTTTTATAAATTTTTTCCTGGAATTTTCAAATGTAAGTTAACTTTAAAGCTAATTATCTCAGTACTATAAAAAAGTGCACTTGAACCTTTTTTCTTCTGAGCCCCTCAATTGTTTTCTTGGCACATGGTATGCACTTCTTGCAGCAGTGCATTCCTCTCATACTGTAACTCTTCAACTTCCGATCTAAGGAGTAAAAACATAAAGTAAATATGATGCTAAAGCTAAAAACTATTTACTTATTTAACTTACCTAATTTCGTCCACTTGCACTTTCTTCAACCATGTCTCTATTAATAATGTTATATGCTGTTTAATGGTTCTAATTAGAAAGATTTTTCCAGTGATAATAAATAAATGTTGCTGGATGGTTTCCCATCCATGGGGATTTATAGTTGGGTTTATGTTTCTAAATTCTTTTAAAAGTGCAACATCATCTTCGTAAGTAAATCTTAACCTTGTATTTTTTTTATTCATTTTAGGGAAGGGGCGGATCAGACAGGTATGATTATCTATTATTTTTTGTAAAACAACACCGACAGTCGGCACCACAGACCCGACACAACACAACATTGACGAAAAAGAAAGAATAAGCTAGGTTATGCTAAAGAGATAAACAAAAATATGTCAGCCATCGAATGTCAAAGTTACCAAATGTCAAAATACTGTAAACTTAACGCATTGCAATATCCCTTCACTAGAGAGTTATTGAGCAGCCAATTGTGAAACACCGTAATGATATTTTGACATCTACGCGTACGCAATTTCAATTAGGAAATGCGGTAACGTTAATAACGGGAACGGTCTGCGTTAATTGCGGAGGAATAAAGTAGACATATTATATGTACCTTAACGTTATTGTTATACACTAGGGCTTTTCGGTTCATTTACCGATTAGTGCCAGGTAGTACAAGATTAGATTCTGATTGGTTGAGTTCAAAATAAAAATTAAATTCAGCCAATGATAATCAAGTGGTTATAACTATTGCTTACAACTATCTCTGCACTCGAAAAGCCCTACTGTGTGTATGTGTGTTTTAAGGTTATACTTCTTATTTGTAACATTACGCAGTTGACTTCAGGGAAAGTACCTGAATAAGGCTTTGCAGTATTCTAAATAAGTTTTTGTATTTTTACAAACAGATATATAACAACGGGTACAATTATTCTGAGGTAAGTGTTAACTTTATTTCATTTTATATGGTGATACTTTTATATTGTAGGCAGCATATATTTCCAAGCATGGATTTGAAGCAGAAACGTTTGAGATTTAGTGAAGATGACTCTCTGACTCTCCTTAGACAAGTTGCAGGCTTAACTCCTTTTCAAGACCCCTCTCATTGGAAGACGATTCAAGAAAATATGTTTTCGATAAGTGGAAAAATTTTTTTTGATAAGAACACTCGAGACCACATGGAGTTAATTAAAAATATGGCTAGAAAAAGAGAAAACCAATAAAGGTAAGTGAGTAATAATATTAATAATAACAATAATAATAATAATAATAATTACTATCTGCTCTGAGGGGTGCAAAGGACCGGCAACCTCCACGTTGGTGCACCCTGGACAGGCAGAGGCAACTCTGCCTGACTAATGCCGGCCGGGAGTACCAGGGCTAACTACCCTGGTACTCTTATTGCTATGGTTCCATACAACCTTAGAAGGGCCCCTCACAATCGACCTCAATCGGATGGAGGTCAAGGACAGATGGGAAGGGCCTTACCGGACGGTCCTAACGATGACGAAAATGCTATTGCACATGGACGCTTTAAGTGGACGAGGGAACTTCGGGATGACTTGCTGACCTGCCGCGAGAGTAGCGAACCTGAGAGAAGGGGATACATGGCGCGAATGCATGCACTTTGGTGCGAAATGCATCCAGAGCATCGCGCCTTCTCTCAACAACATCTGAGAGATCAAGTATCTTTTCTGCTCAGGACAGGTTACGTAAGGGCACCCCGTGTATAACGCCGCGAAGCAACTCGTCCCCCGTGAGAGGTAAACCAATCACGGCGTCGATAAAGCCAAGCGGCGTGTACAAAAAATCGAAGGCAAGATACAGTCGGCCAGACAACACGCTTCTCGGATCCAGAGTGTGGTGGAATATAAGACGACTGGTAGAGTTTTTACTCCCAGGATCCGGCGCATAGCTGCCGGATTAAGACGTCAACACCATACTCTAAATCTGACAGTGATGCTTACCATCAAGCAGAACTGTCTAGATAGGATCCGAGCGCTCATGGCGATAAAGAAAACATTGAAGAGGCGGGTGAGGAGTATGGAACAAAACAATTTGTTCCGTACGAATCCTTCCCGCCTCTTTCAAGAGCCACAGCGTGTTGTCGAGAATCCGCCGACTGTAGAAGATGTCGAAACCTTCTGGAAGGGAATCTACGAAACGCCGCGTCCATTCAATAGCGACACTCCATCAATTGCACACTTCGAGGCTCTGTGCCACAGACATCTTGAAGAGCCAGAAGAAGTGTGCCCGGCAATCAGTACGGAGGAAGTCCAACAAGCACTTGTTGGTACCAAGAACTTCGCTGCCCCGGGCCCAGACGGCATTAACAACTGGTGGTGGAAGAAATTTCCTTCCACTCACCGTCGTCTGGCGCGAGTTTTCAACTCATGGTTGAACGAGGGGCAGCAGATTCCGGACTGGTTCGTCGAGGGACGTACTGTGCTAATCCCCAAAAAGGGGGATCTTTCCGACCCGAGGAATTATAGGCCGATCACTTGCCTTAACTCCTGCTACAAGATATTTACACGTATCTTGTATGCTAGGACGCTGAGGTCTGTTGATCCGGTCTTCCAGCAGATACACGAACAGCGTGGTGCCAAGAAGGGCATGGCAGGTTGCAAGGACAGCCTGCTGATAGACCGCTGTATTACACAGGATTCTGTGCAATACAAGCGGAATCTATCGATGGCCTGGATTGATTACCGCAAGGCATTTGATACAACATCGCACGAGCTATTGTTGTACTTGCTCGAATGTCTTGCGGTACCAGCACCACTAGTGAGATGCATAGAACAGCTGCTGCCACTCTGGAAGACCTGCTTCACCATAACATCTGGTGCACAGCGGGTCACGACAGGGCAGGTGGCATTTAGGAGAGGAGTTTTCCAGGGTGACTCCCTGAGTCCTCTCCTCTTCTGCATCTCACTGCTGCCGTTGTCTGTTGGGCTCCGCCAAACCCGCGGATATCAATCTGGACCACCCAGCGACCGGAGGCATAAGGTCACCCATCTATTTTATATGGATGATCTTAAACTTTATGCCTCCGGAGAGCGCGAACTACAAAACGCTCTTAGGGTGGTCGAAGAATATACGAGGGCAATTGGTATGGAGTTCGGGTTGGACAAATGTGCAGTCGTCCACCTCAAGAGAGGACGATGCGGGAATTCCCTGAAGATGCGCAGCTCGCAGACGGAAGCATCCTAAGACATCTGGATGCCGGAGAGACCTATACATATCTGGGTGTGCAACAAAGGCACATCCAGGATGTAACACAAATAAAGGAATCTCTCCGCGGCAAGTACAGACACCGCCTCCGAAAGATTTGGTCTTCCGAACTTTCGGGGAAGAACAAGGTGTCTGCAACTAATATGCTTGCCGTTCCGATTCTGCTCTACTCCTTCGGAGTAGTAAAGTGGAGGGTAGATGAGCTGCGTCAATTAGACAGAGATACCCGCAAGATGATGAATATTCACAGAAGTATTCATCCAAGATCGTCCGTTCCTCGTGTGTACCTCCCACGTCAACGGGGGGGCCGAGGACTCTTGAGCTTGGAGTGTACGCATGGCAGAGTAGTACTGAGTATGGCATGTAACATACTCAGGAGCTCAGATCCCCTCTTGCGGTTCGTAAAACATCACGAAACTGTAGGAGTGGGAGCAGGATTGTTCAAGGCAGCAAAAAGAGTCGCAGATGAACTCGGTCTCGCATTTGACATCAGGCGAGGAGGCCGGCGAGGTGCTGATGTTGAGTCAGTCACCGAACTTCAGCCAAATCGTCTGAAAGCCCGAATTAGAGCTGCCGAACAGGAAAATCTGTTTCGGCAGCACGTCGATAAACCCCAGCATGGTGTCTTTTATAAGAAGATCGAAACACTGGGTTTATCGACCAGGCTGACCTTCGCCTTTCTAAGGTCAGCAGGGCTTAAGTCGGAGACCGAGGGATTCATTATGGCCTGCCAAGATGGTGTTATCAACACCTTGGTCTACCGTAGCCGCGTGTGGCGTGTAGAGGTTCCTGATATCAACTGCAGGACCTGCCATCACGCGCCGGAATCGCTCATGCACTTACTACCTGCATGCCCCGTATATGCGATTACGGCCTACATCCACCGGCATAACGCGGCGTTACGAATGCTATACTACCATCTAAGGCACTCGTACGGGGTAGACCAGACACCAGTGCTGCCTTACGTCCCCGGAGATATTGAGTCCGTTGTCGAGAACAAGAAATGCCGGATTTACTGGAACTACTCGTTCCCGACTGTCAGGCTAATCCAAGCCAACAAGCCTGACATAGTCCTCCTCGACCATCAACTCAAGGTGATGTATGTCATCGAGTTCTCGGCACCTGCGGAGAAAAACATCACCTTGAAGGAGGAGGAGAAACGGACCAAATATCGCGATCTCCGGTACGAGCTCCAAGTGCTGTACCCAGGCTACTCGGTCAAAATGGTCGTCCTTATTATCGGTGTACTCGGAGGGATAAAGCCTACGCTGCTCTCGGAACTGAAGATCATACCGGCCTGCCAAAAATCAGCTGAGTGGCTGGCAGGCTAAATGCAGAAAGCGGTCATTCTTGGTTCTCTCCGTCTGCTTAGGGCACACGATTCCCCGGAGCCTACAGTCACTAACCCTGCGGGATGTGGGGAGTGGCTGAGGTTAATGTGCTGGCGCGACTCCCGTGAGGCGTCGGAGGCCACGGGAGGACTGTTCAGCGTCGGGCAACCGAAAAAAAAAAAAAAAGTTGATGCGCCGGCGCGACTCCCGTGAGGCGTCAGAGGTCACGGGAGGACTGACCGGCATCGGGAAACCGGAAAAAAAAAAATAATAAGGGGTGCAAGGCCGGCAACCTCCGCGTTGGTGCACCCTGGGCAGGCAGAGGTAACTCTGCCTGACTAATGTCGACCGGGGGTACCAAGGCTAACCACCTGGTACTCCTTCTACTTCAGGTTCCATATGAACTGAGAAGAAGGACCCCTCACGATCGATCCCAAGCGGATGGGGGTCAGAGACAGGCGGGAGGGGCCTCACCGGATAGTCTCAACAAACGACGACATTGGCATTGTACACGGACGCTTTAAGTGGACGAGGGAACTTCAGGATGACTTGCTGAACTACAGCGAGTGTAGCGAACCTGGGCGAAGGAGATACATGGCGCGATTGCTTGCACTTTGGTACGAAATGCATCCAGAGCATCGCACCTTCTCTCAACAACATCTGAGAGATCAAGTATCCTTTCTGCTCAGGACAGGTTACGTAAGGGCACCCCGTCAGCTGGAAGAACTGCCAGCCGCAGTCCCACCGCGGCAATTACCAGCTGATGCGGAACATCCTTTAGAGTTCACCGGTGTAGACTTAAGGACGAGGTAACCCTCGTCCTAACGCCTTAACACCAGGGCTAACCTAAAGCCACAAGACCTGGCTAGAATGGACGCGGTCATCGATGAGGAAATTCCGGAAGATGTAGACATCTGGCAAATCAACTGTGCCGTATACAACGCCGCGAAGCAACTCGCCCCCCGTGAGAGGTCAACCAATCTCGGGGTCGAGAAAGCCAAACGGCGTGTACAAAAAATCGAGGGCAAGATACAGTCGGTCAGACAGCACGCTTCTCGGATCCAGAGTGTGGTGGAATATAAGACGACTGGTAGAGTTTTTACTCCCAGAATCCGGCGCATAGCAGCCGGATTAAGACGTCAACACCATACTCTAAATCTTACAGTGATGCTTACCATCAAACAGCACTGTCTAGATAGGATCCGAGCGCTCATGGCGATAAAGAATACTTCCGGCCTCTTTCAAGAGCCACAGCGTGTTGTCGAGAATCCGCCGACTGTAGAAGATGTCGAAACCTTCTGGAAGGGATCTGCGAAACGACGCGTCCATTCAATAGCGACACTCCATCAATTGCACACTTCGAGGCTCTGTGCCACAGACATCTTGAAGAACCAGAAGAAGTGTGCCCGGCAATCAGTATGGAGGAAGGCCAACAAGCACTTGTTGGTACCAAGAACTTCGCTGCCCCGGGCCCAGACGGCATTAACAACTGGTGGTGGAAGAAATTTCCTTCTACTCACCGCCGTCTGGCGCGAGCTTTCAACTCATGGTTGAACGAGGGTCAGCAGATTCCCGACTGGTTCGTCGAGGGACGTACTATGCTTATCCCCAAAAAGGGGGATCTCTCCGACCCGAGGAATTGATCACTTGCCTCAACTCCTGCTACAAGATATTTAAACGTTTCTTGTATGCTAGGATACTGAGGTCTGTTGATCCAGTCTTCCAGCAGATACACGAACAGCGTGGTGCCAAGAAGGGCATGGCAGGTTGTAAGGACAGCCTGCTGATAGACCGCTGTATTGCACAGGATTCTGTGCAATACAAGCGGAATCTATCGATGGCCTGGATTGATTACCGCAAGGCATTTGATACAACATCGCATGAGCTATTGTTGTACTTGCTCGAATGTCTTGCGGTACCAGCACCACTAGTGAGATGCATAGAACAGCTGCTGCCGCTCTGGAAGACCCGCTTCACCAAAACATCAGGTGCACAACGGGTCACGACAGAGCAGGTGACATTTAGGAGAGGAGTTTTCCAGGGTGACTCCCTGACTCCTCTCCTCTTCTGCATCTCACTGCTGCCGTTGTCTGTTGGGCTCCGCCAAACCCGCGGGTATCAATGTGGGCCACCCAGCGACCGGAGGCATAAGGTCACCCATCTATTTTATATGGATGACCTTAAACTTTATGCCTCCGGAGAGCGCGAACTACAAAATGCTCTTAGGGTGGTCGAAAAATATACGC
This sequence comes from Rhamnusium bicolor, assembly GCA_029963845.1. NCBI lineage: Eukaryota > Metazoa > Arthropoda > Insecta > Coleoptera > Cerambycidae > Rhamnusium > Rhamnusium bicolor. The sequence continues at coordinate 68,204 of JANEYF010004572.1, read as the reverse complement.
GGGCAATTGGAATGGAGTTCGGGTTGGACAAATGTGCAGTCGTCCACCTCAAGAGAGGACGATGCGGGGAATTCCCTGAAGATGCGCAGCTCGCAGACGGAAGCATCCTAAGACATTTGGATGCCGGAGAGACCTGTACATATCTGGGTGTGCAACAAAGGCACATCCAGGATGTATCACAAATAAAAAGATTCTCTCTGCGGCAAGTACAAACACCGCCTCCGAAAGATTTGGTCCTCCGAACTTTCGGGGAAGAACAAGGTATCTGCAACTAATATGCTTGCCGTTCCGGTCCTGCTCTCCTTCGGAGTAGTAAAATGGACAGTAGAGGAGTTGCGCCAATTAGATGGGGATACCCGCAAGATGAATATTCACAGAAGTATTCATCCTAGATCGTCCGTTCCTCGTGTATACCTCCCACGTCAATGGGGGGGGGGCGAGGACACTTGAGCCTGGAGTGTACGCATGGCAGAGTATTACTGAGTATGGCATGTAACATACTCAGGAGCTCAGATCCCCTCTTGCAGTTCGTAAAACATCACGAAACTGTAGGAGTGGGAGCAGGATTGTTCAAGGCAGCAAAAAGAGCCGCAGATGAACTTGATCTCGCATTTGACATCAGACGAGGAGGCCGGCGAGTCACCGAACTTCAGCCAAATCGTTTGAAAGCCCGAATCAGAGCTGCCGAACAGGAAAATCTGTTTCGGTAGCACGTCGATAAATCCCAGCATGGTGTCTTTTATAAGAACATGGAAACACTAGGTTTATCGACCAGGCTGACCTTCGCCTTTCTAAGGTCAGCAGGGCTCAAGTCGGAGACCGAGGGATTCATTATGGCCTACCAAGATGGTGTTATCAACACCTTGGTCTACCGTAGCCGCGTGTGGCGTGTAGAGGTTCCTGATATCAACTGCAGGACCTGCCATCACGCGCCGGAATCGCTCATGCACTTACTACCTGCATGTCCCGTATATGCGATTACGGCCTACATCCACCGGCATAACGCGGCGTTACGAATGCTATACTACCATCTAAGGCACTCGTATGGGGTAGACCAGACACCAGTGTTGCCTTACGTCCCCGGAGATATTGAGTCCGTTGTCGAGAACGAGAAATGCCGGATTTACTGGAACTACTCGTTTCCGACTGTCAGGCTAATCCAAGCTAACAAGTCTGACATAGTCCTCCTCGACCATCAACTCAAGGTGATGTATGTCATCGAGTTCTCGGCACCTGCGGAGAAAAACATCATCTTGAAGGGGGAGGAGAAACGGACCAAATATCGCGATCTCCGGTACGAGCTCCAAGTGCTGTACCCAGGCTACTCTGTAAAAATGGTCGTCCTTATAATCGGTGTACTCGGAGGGATAAAGCCTACGCTGCTCTCGGAACTGAAGATCATGCCGGCCTGCAAAAAATCAGCCGAGTGGCTGGCAGGCCAAATGCAGAAGGCGGTCATTCTGGGTTCTCTCCGTCTGTTTAGGGCACACGATTCTGGTATCTACAGTCACTGATCCTGCGGGACGTGGGGAGTGGCTCTAGTTGATGCGCCGGCGCGACTCCCGTGAGGCGTCGGAGGCCACGGGAGGACTGACCGGCATCGGGAAACCGGAAAAAAAAATAATAATAATAAATTATAAAAGTTGCAAGCAAAAACAAATGATTGATTTTTTTTATCTAGACACCTTATTAGTCAGGTATGATCATCCTTTGAATCATCATGTCACAATCTATGTTACGAATCAGAAAATCAGTCTACAGTCCTTTTCTCACAACTCTATCTTAAAAAACAAAAAAAAACGCTTATTTTTTAAAATAGAGTTGTGAGAAAAGGACCATTGACTGATTTTCTGATTCGTAACCATGAATTCACACGGGTACCGCTTATCCCAATTAACAATTTACTATTGTTTCTAAGACTTCATGATCTTACAATAATACTTATAGATTATGTTAATCTGAACGTATTTTTTATTTATATTTTGCAGATCAGGTATAGAAGAAATATACACAGAAAAAGATGTACTACTTCAAGAAATGTTCAGTAATATGCAAGAATTTAAATGAAAAACAAAAATTTTAAAAACAACAACAGTAGAGAAAGTTGGTAAGGAAAATAGAGAAAAATGGACAAACATTTTAGCGGAAGATAATACTACTAGCTCGGATCAAAGTGATGTAAGATTTGACCACAATTATAGTGGTAACATAATGGTAGAAAATATAATAGAAGTTCCTTCTGCTGGAATACCAGCTGAAGAAGGTAAAGGTGAATGCAAATACGTGGATCAAAAATATTGTAAATTGTAGAACATAATTAATAGTATAAGTAATTGTCATAAAAATACTTTTTTTTGCAGAAGAATCTTTGAACGTTTCTCAATATGTGGAATCTAATATTCTGCAAGAAGGTTCCTCACTGATAAATCAGCCAACTCCTATGAAAAGTCTTCTACTTCCGAGAGAAACTCGGCAAACTCCTCGAAAAACTTTAGGTTTGTATATAACACTTTATTTAGTAATTCTCTATTCCTTGTACAATTTTTCTGAACAAAAATCGTAAATCGTTAAATAAATATTTTTTATTTTAGTTCCAATTAGAGCAAGGCAGAGACGTACAGGCATCCAGCAACGTGGATTAAATTAACTCGAAGATGATAAAAATCAATTTGAATTAAAAAAAAGATCAAGAGTTAGAGGAAAGGCGAGTGGTTTTGGCAGAACGGCAGTTAAATTTGGAGGAAAGAAAGTTTGCCATTAGTGAATTTGAAAAAAAGGAAACATTTTGAGATTTTAGAAAAAAAAGTTGAGTTAGAAATCGAAGAAAGGAGACGGTGCAATAAAGTAATTTAACAGCAGGAAAAAATGATCAATATATTATTAGGAAAATTTCAAACGAGTAGTTAGTCGATACATTATTAATGAAAAAAGTTGTTAAATAAATAAATAAACAAATAAATTTAAATATCGTTATTTATACATTATCAAAATCATTTTACAATACAGTTTGCACAACCAAAATTTTCAGTCCAAAAACTTTTTGCAGAAAGGTCAAGTGTAAACCTAAAATATTAATACAACTTAAGAGTTTAATTATTCACAATACATAATGTATCACAGGTTGCACACCAAAATTATGTTCACAACATGGTAATTAAACTGCGACCTGATATGAAATTTAAATAAACAATGCTTTAACAGAAAATTTCCAGTATACTGAGTGAAGCCATGTAACAGTTAGGCTATATTGAACGTTACGCATCTCAAAAAGATAAATAAATTATTTTTTAAAAATACCCACTAAATAAACAACTACACTACTTAATATTAAAATATTGTTCTAGTTGTGGGGGTTCAATTAAAGAATACTGGATATTGACTACTATATAGACAAGTATGGCAATTTGTTAAAATTATAGCTGTCTTATACATAGATTCTAGATCCTGTAATAACAGTTTTTGATTTTATTTAAATCTATAAATGCAAATTGAGTTAATACTTCTTGAAACCCCCATTCAACAGCTTGTAGCACTACACTCATTGATGTATTGAAGTTTCTCTGTGCTTCGTTAACTCCTCGTCCAGGATATGGACACAACAATAATTCTCTAATGCCATATGCTTGATCACCAAAGAGAACAAATCTGGAACCATTCTGAAAAGCTGCTACTCTTTCTAGTTGTTCATATAGCTCCGAATCTCGAAAAATACCTGCATCATGGCGTCTTCCAGGATAACTTCCTTTAAGATTAAGTATTATACCATCAGGAGATAAAAGTGATTGATATTTTACACAGTGCTGTCGCTTGTGTCCTGAATAATACTTCTCTTGGTTTTGCGAGAGTCTACAAATAGACCTTGCAGTGCCATCTATAAATCCGAAACAGTTTTGCACGGCAGCACCTTTTGCTGCAATAACCTACAAATAAACATAATTTATGCTGTATGGAAATAATTTATTGTAAAATCAATAAAATTGTTAAGCGTTTTGAACTAGGGTGTGGTGGGGTACCTAAGTCGTTTTTGGGGTAATTGCATCACTTGTATTTTGAATTAAAAATATTCATTCTACAATATTGCCATATAGTAATTATGAAAGTAAGCATCTTTTACAACATAATTTAGATCCCTCCTTTATCGGCATCGAGTTAGTCAATAAAATATGGTGGACATAGAAAGAGTCAGCTGTTTCACTCGTGCGATAAATGCATTATTGCTGTGAAAAACACGTGTATATTTAAAATTAAGGTATGTATGCCGATACTAAATATTAAATTTAGCAGTTAATAAGTGTTTTAAACAGCTTAAGAAGCAAAATAATTTTAATTATCTGATAACTGAACTTTAAGTTGGTAGATGCACTTGCCCCAAATTTTCCGTGTATGGGGCAAGTGCGCCTACATGTACTTGGGGAAGTGCACCAAACAGACGCCCTTTCCCCTTAGTTTGCTTTGCTCTAGGTTTGTGATTATTATTACATATAGGTATATATTTTTTTCTTAGGTAAATGGTTAGAAAATACCAAAGAAAACCCAAAAGAGACCCTTATTCATCTGAGGACTTACAAACGGCTGTAGAACACGTAAGAAGTGGAAAATGTGGCACATTGCGTGCTAGCAACATATTCAACATCCCCAGAAGCACTCTAAAGGATCACATAAAAGGTCGCAGGGGTGTAAAGAGTAACACAATAGGAGGCCTACAGTTCTACCAACCAAGGATGAGGAAGTTCTTGCTAATGGAATAAAATGCCTCGAGAAATAGGGTTTTGGACTCAGCCGTAAAGAAATCCTAGAAATCGTGGGCAAGTATGTTACACAAAAACAGCTTAAAACTCCATTTAGGGACAACGTACCTGGGGAGGATTGGTTTTTAAAATTTAAATAAAGGCATCGCTTGTCAATTAAAAACCAGAACCATTGGAATATGCAAGAAAGAAGAACACAGATCCATTTATAATATATCCATATTCGCTTGCAGGTCTAAACAAGTTGAGAGAGCCCTCTAGGATGTTAAAATTTATTTCGGTATTGTTGAAAGTGAATAGTGCAAGAACTACAAAATGGAGGGAAAACGTGTGTGGTCAAAAGAAGACACCTTTGCTTTAATAAATATTTTCGAAGGATTTCCGGAGTTGTGGCAAATAAAATCAAAAATTTACAGGGATAGAGTTAAAAAACAAAAAGCATTAAAATTTATAGCCGAAAAATTTAATACAACCGAGGCTGAAATTCAGCGGAAGCTGCATAATCTTCGTACCCAAGCAAACCAGGAGTGGAACAAAATAAAGAAAAGAAAAAGTGGTCAAGGTACTGATGACACTTATAAGAGTTCCTGGGAATATTTTGAATCACTAAAATTCCTTGTTGATCAAAATATAACATCAGGGGCCGAGGATAACTTATTGGTAAGTAAAAAACATATTTTTTAGCAGTGTGTTTTATTTTTACAGGTTAACAATACATACTCCATTAATAAGTTTAAATTAGTATTTTAAATATGTGCCAAGAAACTTCGCCTTCGGCAGAAACAAAATAATCACGAAATTCTTCTCGGATTTCTTTAGCCGTTACTGTAGTGGTAAGAGATTTTTTTTTGGCAATCCCTCATTGCGCCAGTTTCCATTTTCATCACTTTCAACATCAAAAGTGCCCGGCGGCGCATATATATTAGTAGACGTTTTACGAGACATAAGAAAATTATGGAGGACACTTATTGTTGTTATAATTATTTTTACTTTTTCCGGTGCTAGCGGAATTGGTTTTCTTAAAATCGAAATCTAGTTGCAATGATCCCAAATACATTTTCAACTATTCGTCTTGCCCTTGAAAGACGATAATTGTAAATACGATTAATACCGGGTTGATTTCTAAATGGATATAGTTTCATTAAATGTGGTTTAAGCGCAAAAGCGTCGTCGGCAACAACTACATATGGTACATGCTTATTACGCCCAGATAATGGCTCTGGAGGGGGCAAATTTAATGTATTTTCTTACAAGGCTGTTGATAATCCACAATCATTAAAAACTCCTCCATCAGATATTCTTCCATTAGCTGTGTGTACCTTTGTAATTATAGTAATAACTTCCACTTCCTGGAGCTGCTTGTATTACAATATGCTTCCCGTCTAATGCCCCAACACAATGAGGGAAGTTTCATTTTTCCTCAAACTGTTTTGCATGCGCCTTCCATTCTTCTTCTGTAGTGGGGACCTAATAACAGTTAATATTTTGCTACCTATTGTAGGATGTATCAGAAAACACTACAACTATGCCTTTGCAAGAGCCAATTGAAACAACGCCCAAGACTGTCGATAACAAATGTATTAAAAGAAAACGTAGTTGCATTGACAATGATGCTATAGAAAAAGCAATGGCTGAATTAAATAGGCCATCCGATGATTTTGATATATTCGGAGAATATGTTGCTTCTGAACTTAGATCTTTACAATATGACCACAACAGAAGGAAATTGAAACGTATAATTCAGAAAGCAATATTAGACATGTTAGAAATCGACAATAATGCAAGAAGTTCATCTGCTTTGTCTACACACTCACAAACATCAATCTATTCAAAAGACTCAGAAGCATCTATTTATTCTGTATACTCACCACCACCTGCAATTCAACCGATACAATCAAATTCACAAACATTATATCTACTTCCCACTGACCATTCATCACCCTCATGCACAAATACGAATTCTTCTAGTTCTCAATATTACCAGGAATTAGGTAAATAATCAAAATGAACTATAAACTTTAATACTTACCTTAAAATAATCATTTTTTTGAACCTCGTTCAGAGTCTCGCAACATTGAGGGATTATCTTTGAAATCGTACATACAGGGATTCGAAACAAATACATAAGCGAATGATATGAATCACCTGAAACCAAGAAAGTTTTTATTATTTTTTTATGATTAATTTATCTAGACAATTAATTATTTTTTTTCGTTTTTGATTTTGAGCCCTGCCCTTTTATTTTTTAATTTTTTGTGAGAAGAGAAAAAAAAAATTGTCTTACATTTGGAACTATGTACGTCAAATATATGTATGTCAAAATAAAAGTTTATTTATATTATTATTTTAATTTTAAAACTTACCTGTAGCTAAAAACCTTAACGTTAGAGCCAATCGTTCTTTGGGTTTGATAATTGCAGTAAAAAGTACGGTTTCTGATATACGTAGACAATTTTTTAATTGTTTTGGATCTTCACTTCTTAATTCTTCTAATAACATTGCGTAAGCACCAAAAGTGGGCCTTCCGGCTATCCATTCTTTGACCCATATTCTTTTTCTAGTTCTTTTCTCTCCGTTGTTTTCGTGAAATTGCAATGAGAACAGCAGCGGCTCCAGCTCTTCTTCTACGGCGAGACATTTTTCAGCACTAGAATATACTATACCGTGTATACGCGCATGCAATCACTTGATGGAAATATGCAGCAAGTTAATGTCTATAGAGCACTTGCTGAGGGAATCGCTTTAACAATTTGCTTATATGTAAACGCTAGCGCAAGTTACTCTCAGAAGTACTATCGCAATTTACTATCCCGTGTAAATCAGCCTTTAAGCGATATCGTGCTACGTTAATTGCGGGACAACAACGTTCGGTTATTTACGCATAAAGTTTCAGACAACGTTGTCAGCTCATATTTTTTTGAGGATATATGTGAGAAGTAAAACAGAAAAAGCAGAATTGCATACAATTATTTCTTTTCATCTTAATTCGCATTTTTTTTGCGCTTTAATCTTTTCTTTTTCTAAATGCAAAAACGTAAAACTACAGAGATTAGTAGGTACAATTGGCATCAAAGCGGACAGCCGATCAGTAATCTTTTTTGAACGCAACTAATCCGGTATTTCAGTCGTGGGTTAACTTTTGGTTCAACTAACTTGGTTTAAAAGATAACCAAAATCTTAAACTATTTACAGAGTATCTGTTTTTCATTTAGCTCCCTCTATATTTAGTAGCTAACCATATTTATTAGTTGTATCGAATAATTCAAATTAACCGGTAAACTTTGTTGGTTAGAATTTTTATTATAAAAAAAAATCATATTTTTAATATAATATCTATTTTTTTTCATCTGATATAAGATATTATCTGGAATATAAAACCTCATCTATCAAGGGGGTGGAGGTTTTTCTTTTACAAACCATTTTCATCTCGAATCTGTAATACTTATTCACAATATATAAATCAAGTTTTTTTTTTAGAAATATTATATTAAATAAATTATATCTTTAATTATTAAATTAAAATTATTCTTTTTAAGAGGTTCCCAAAGTTTCTTACAATTATAATATAATTTATTTATTAAAAAAAAAAATTATATTAATTCCTATTATACAAAAATTTTTTTTTTAATTGAACCAACTCCCTTTCTTCCTGTTGTTTTTTATTGCCTCCTCCAATTCTTTTTCTGTAGTTTTTGGAGATCACTTTTTTCGAGTTGGTCTTTAGTTAATCATTATAATATTAATTATATATTTATTAAAAACATTTTTATTATAATTAATATTTAACTAATAAATTTTCCTTTTAACAAAAAAAAATAAATCAACTATTAAATTAATTTATATTATTCTTTTAATCATCTTTTTTTGTGAGTTATTACCCCAGATTGTTTATTTTATTCTTCGGTTCTTCCAACTTTCATTTGACTGTTCCTTCCATTTATATAAATTAATTTTAATATAAATATTTTTTATATTTATATATAATTTAAAATATTAATTCTCTTTTGTGCTTTTTTTCCAGTTTTTTTTTTTTACCCACGACTAACTAACTGAACTAACCTTACTTTTTATAAGTATTTTTGTATTTGCGCCTTTGTTATATATTTGTGTGTTGTGTTTGTATATTGTCTTGTAATAAAAAAAGCATGCATCAGCGTACAAAACAACGTTTGCGTTTCACTGATCATGATGATCTTACCCTTTTAAGAGAGGTGTTAGGGCAAAATCCCATTGAAAATCCTGCAGTATGGGCTATCATACAAGAAAATATGTTGTCCGTCACTAAAAAAACTTTTCAGTTAGAAGCCTAAGAGAACATTTGGAATTATTGATAAAATTATGGCTTAAAGAATTTAAGTCTTTAAAAAACCTGTAAGTAATACGTATTGTATGTTTGAATATTAATTCATTTAAATCTTAGTTTAACCATGTTATCACAATCAGTTTGTAGTATTTAGATATCGGAGTGTAACGCATATACTATACTAGTCTTATTTGCATAGGATCCTAGTGGATACAAATTGTCATTTTTGTAATAGAAGATCTGGAATAGAAGTGACATACACAGAGGATACTTTATGCGAAAGTATTTATGAATTAAAATGTAGCCAAGAAAAAGAAAAAAATGTAAAAAAGAAACATTCGTATTTCAAGAAAAAAGGGTTTAGAAGCACGTGACAAATTTGCTTTTTCATCAAATGACTACGGTCACGAATATGAATCATCTAAAGATGCTCCATTGTTAGATTTTCAAGACCTAGCATTTATTGAAGAAGGTTATAAGAAATATTTTTTTAAAGTATCTTTAAATTATAAGCCCGTTACGAATTTTAAATCAATATTTTTTAGAACCAGAATGTGTAGTAATAGACCAAGAAATTTCTCTTGACGAACATAATTATTTTTCTACAAAAAAAAATTATGAAGATATACAAAATGGTAATTCAAATGAAGTTGACTTGATGTCATCATAGTATTTAAAAACGGAATGTGAAAGTTCCCACCTGGACATGTACCTAATAACCTCTGCTTTCATCTAGTTGTAAAATATCGTGGCTGTAATATAGGTAGGGCACGGACGACTGCGCGAGAACACGTCAACATTGTACAAGGAGTACCTTCCATCTTTCTATGCAGCAGCACTTTATTCGTATATAATTTGAGGTTCACAATGTAAAGGTGTGAACATTCGTGTTCTGTATATTCGTCACAGTTAATATTTAAGAAATATTTTTTGTTAAATACCAAATTGTCAGTTTTAATTAATATAGTATATTTTTTAGTGGAACATTCATCACCGAAGGGCCCTCCAGAACGTTCAGGAGTAGGAAGTAATTTAAATATTCCCAAACCATCCAAAGTACAAACACACTAAGGGCCGTTACTTTCGGTCTCTGTTAAACTTTAATCGTAGGTCAAATCATTTAAACAACAATTGTTTCCATGGCAAAAGATCTAGTTTAGTCTACGATTAAAGTTTAACCGAGACCGAAAGTTACGGCCCTAAACGCTACTAAATTCACCATAACGTTTTAGGCAAATACAGCAGTGCCGTAGCTAGGACATGGCATTTGCAACAGCTGCATTTGACATTTTTATGAATTTTAATTTTTTTTTCTGTTGTAAAAAAATAGATAAAATACGTATATTATTATTAAGTAAACGTGATGTTGCACAGCATACGTACCAGCAAGTGTACCTATGGCACTGAACACTAATAGTGCATATGTGTGCAAAAGAGAGCGAAATATCGGCACTCTTCATGATAAATGATTTTAATCACCGTTGTGATATACTCTGTTTCTTAGTCAATTGTATTTTAGTATTTTAAAGCCTTGTGTCCCAAATGTAATGGTGTATCACACTTATAAAAATGTTTGAAAATGCGAATTCATCACAAAACCTAATTTTTCAATAATTAGGATTAGTTCAAACTTAAAACATCTTTTTGTTGTAGGTCCAGTAAGATCTAGAAAAAGAAAGACAAACACACAAAGACAAGGACTAGCATATTTGGAGGCATGATAAGAATCAACATGAAAACAAAAAAAAAAAGAAACTTGATGTGGAAGAAAAAAGATTGGCATTGGAAAAAAAGATGATGGCCCTTGCTGAAAAACAACATTCCATTATCGAGTATGAAATAAAGAAAAAATTCGAATTAGAAGAAAAAAAATTAGATCTAGAAGTTGAATTTAGAAAAGATCTAAGGAAAATCGTAGAATGGCAAGAAAGGCTGATACATTTTATTGTTAGTAAAAACAATTAAGTTTTTTATTGTTTATTTCCTCTTAAATATATATAATCTATAATAGTACACTTGTTAATTATTATTGTTTACATTAAGGTATATTTCTAGAGGGACAGGCTCTATGTTAAAAAATGTAGACGTTTTGTTACGACAACTGTGGCAGTTTGTTAATATTGTCGCCGTCTTATACATGGCTTCAACATTCTGTAATAAAAGTTTTTAATTTTTTTTTGAAGTCTAAAAATGCAAACTGCAACTAATTTGCTGAAACTCCATTCTACAGTAACTCTTAATGCAGACATTGAAGTATTAAAATTTTGCTGATCTTCATTTATCCCATGACCACGAAACAGACATAGAGCAATTCTCTGATGCCATATGCCTGATCACCATAGATCACAAAATTATTTCCGTTAAGTAATCGTTCTTTGGCTTGTAATTGCTGATAAAAGCCAGACTCTCTAAACATTCTTGCATCATGCTTCCTTCCCTCAAACGCCCCAAGCTCACTTACAGTGATACCATCTGGAGTAACTATAGGTACTTTATGCAGTGAACCCGTTTGTGGCCCGAATAGTAATCTTCTTGTTCAACTGAAGGGCGGCAGATGGGTCTAATTGTTCCATCAATGAATCCCCAACAATTAGGCACCCTGGCACCTTTGGCAACAATGACCTAAAAATCAAACGTTTTAAATTTAAATAAGTTTTGTCATTATTTACCTACTTTACCTCTGCATATTGTTGAAATCTATTATGATTTAACCAGTGGAGACTATCGAGGTCATCCAGAAGATGTCTAAATTCATCATATATATGTGTATTTACAAAATTAATTATGTCAGAAAGGGCTGAAGAAGATCTTTGAAAAACCTGTTCAAGATCACAGAGACGATTTGGATATGGAATGCTAAACGTCTCAGCAAAATGCATAACCCCTCAATACCTAAAAAAGTTATCATTAGCACAACAAATTAAAACTATATTCAATTCATTTACCAGTTGTGGTGGGCGATTTATCAAATCTGTGAGATAAAACTTTTAACTCCGCCGCTGGAGGATGCTTCGTAAGTAATTGGAAGGGCTGGACTGGAGCAACGGGCGCGGAGCAAGGTGAAGAATAGGACGGTTGGAAGACGGCACTCTCGAGTAGTGAAAAAGGACGGCTGGAGATAAGCACAGCGAGAAACAATAATAGCTGGTGACGACTGAGACAAGCGTTAAGCCGAAAAGAAACAAATACCGATATTAAGAGTGGTACCTATGATATGGAAGTTGGAGATGATAACCTGGGTTATGACTGCTGTGGAGATACGAAAAAGTTGCCCTCGACGATAAAATTGCTGTCAAATTTGCTCCGTCCCATTCAGCGACCTGGACTAAAGTAATGTATGTAAGTACCTAAATAAGGAAGAAACATTTTCGTTAACAGACTATTCGGTATCGTACGGGTAAACAGAGGTTAGGGAGTTAGAACTGTCGGTCTTGTTTAAATAATAACAAACTACCAGAACTATTTTTCATTAGGTTTAAGTTTTTCTTTGTTGTGTCTTGTATGCATGCTTCGCCGATTGGCAATCATATTATGTAGACTCATTCCTGTAAATGAAGATTTAGAGTTATCTCACAGTTGCTTGATATCCTGACTGTGTAGTAATCAGCTCTGATATACGTAAGGCTTGGCACAGCCTGGGTATGTCGTCTCTATTAAATCTAAAATTAAGTTTCACATCTCTGTCGTCTATATCTTCTAAACTAAAGACTGGTCGCAGAAGAATATTGTCTCTTGCGTTTTCCTCTTGGGGATTATCAATATCAAATATATCGTGTAAAATTATGCCCCTAATTACATTGTGATCGATTCCATCAGGATTTCTACGTTGGATAACATTTTGTAGAATACTCTCCATTATTGCTTTAATATAAACAATTAAAAACCAGTCAAAAGCCACAAAAATCGACAGTTTAGTCAAAATAGAAACCAAAACGAAAAGCTACAACTTAAGTCAAAAGCACAGAACACTTACTATGTCAAAAGTGAGGTTAAATTTGTTAGCGTTGGTGCACTTTAAAAACGTACGTATACAAAGGCTTTAAAATCCTTTTTCTTTGACAATACTTTATTTACGGAACATCACAATGCACATGCTCACAATAACGGAAACGTTAATAAAGGCACCTAAAATAAGAGGCTTAAAAACTCTCAATTTACTATACATTTACGGATACTGTGCACTAAACCATATTCATGTCTAAATGCACAAGTTTAGCAAACATTTTTACCCATGCTGCCTACTTTTTCATCAGGTCTTCAACGAGCCGATTAGATAAAAGAACTGAATATATATTATCGATCATATATAAGTCCTCAAATAGCTGAATGTATATATACATATATATATATATATATATATATATATATATATATATATATATATATATATATATATATATATATATATATATATATATATATATATATATATATATATATATATATATATATATATATATATATATATATATATATATATATATATATATATATATATATATATATATATATATATATATATATATATATATATATATATATATATATATATATATATATATATATATATATATATATATATATATATATATATATATATATATATATATATATATATATATATATATATATATATATATATATATATATATATTAATATATATATATATATATATATATATATATATATATATATATTTAAATAAAAAAAATATATATATATATATATATATATATATATATATATATATATATATATATATATATATATATGAATAGTGGTGAGAGGTATGAAACTTCTCATATGGTCTGAATGCTACTATCCGACCGATATCCTAGATGTCTCTGTGGCAGATAGCGACTTACATCACAGCAAGTACCGAGAGCGGCGACCCCTAGACCAGGTGGACTAAACTAATGTTATTAAATATGATTTGAAGGAAACAAATACTCAGCGGGCAAATACCCCGATCTGCATTGAATTACACCTTCAAATCATGATAGATGGAAAGCCAATATCATTTGTCAATTCCTCACCAGACATAGATCGATTTCGAACTCTATTTGTTCTCGTCAGTATGCCATAGGTTATGGAACAGACAAATGATAGTGGCCAACCTGCTAGTTATATACTAACTAATGTGAAGTGAATAGTGGTGAGAGGTATGAAACTTCTCATATGGTTCGAATGCTACTATCCGACCGACATCCTAGATGTCTCTGTGGCGGATAGCGACTTGCATCTAGGATGTCGGTCGGATAGTAGCATTCAGACCATATGAGAAGTTTCATACCTCTCACCACTATTCACGTCACCTTAGTTAGTATATAACTAGTAGGTTGGCCACTATCATTTGTCTGTTCCATAACCTATGGCATACTGAAGAGAACAAATAAGTTCGAAATCGATCTATGTCTGGTTAGGAATTGACAAATGATATTGGCTTTCCATCTATCATGATTTGAAGGTGTAATTCAATGCAGGTCGTGGTATTTGCCCGCTGAGTAGTTGTTTCCTTCAAATCATATTTAACATATATATATATATATATATATATATATATATATATATATATATATATATATATATATATATATATATATATATATATATATATATATATATATATATATATATCGATGGCTAAAGTGCAAAACATTGTAAGTCAACTTTTTATCGATTTTGACTTTATGATGTCATTGGTTTACACATTCAATGAACTCTTAAACTACAAAATCTCATAAGTCTAAATTCATTAATTTAAATAGTAGCGCGATCTATCAAAAGTTCTTAAAATTATACTGTACCAAATATTAAAATACAAACCTTGTAAGTCTGACTTATGAGGTTTGGACTTTCATACGTGTAAATCGAGACATCTGAATGGATCGGCTTACTAGATTAAAATAAAGTGCGTGTTGTTGTGTGTGTTGTTTATTGGGGATATTAAATGCATTAAAAATGTGTAGAAGAGGTAAACGTGTGGTTCACATTGTAACAAACATAGATACTATAGAGGGGTAAGCTATACAGTTTGGTGTATTTATTTTTAATATTAATTATGTGGTTAATTTCGTGACCACAAACAAATTGAGGTTAAGTATAACTGTTTTCTTTATAGTCAAAATGTTTGTGAAGAAAACATTGTAGAGGATTTCGACTATGAACCTTTTGAGGATAGTGGGTCTAATAATTATGAGCCATCACATTCCTCAGAGGAAAGTACCAACTTGCTAATAAGTAACACAGAAATAACAAGAAACAACAAGTCGTAAAAGAAAAAGAGCAAAAAAAATATGATGTTAACAAAAATAACTGGAATTGTTTTAAAAATAGGCAAAAAAGAATGGAAGGTGAAAAATATTTTTCAATAAAATTTGACAAAGAAAACAAAAAATATAAACCAAAGGAAATAAATGCAATACAGCTGGGACCGCCATGTAACTGTAAAATGCCTGAAAAATTGCCCAAGTTCTTTGTAGACATTTCAGTGAAGAAGAAAGGATCCAGATTTTTCAAGATTTTTGGAAAAAATTTAACTTGGGCGCAGAAAAAGTCTATACAACCAGCTTAGTAGATTCAGCACCAATTAAATACCACAAAACTGGTAAGTCAGTTAAGTAAAAAATTATATCTCCCAATTAATTTTTATTCATTTTATTTCAGGTATTATTGAACATCAGAGGAAGTCACAACTGATTTTTCATTTAAAACAAGATAATGCCAGAAAACGGGTCTGCAAAAAAATGTTTTTAGGAATATTGTCGACTGGAGAATGGAGTGTAATGCACTGGGTTAAAACAAGAACAGAGAGTGTTTCGACAATAAATTGCCACAAAAAATCAACTAAAGTTAAACGCTAGGCTCTCTAAAAACAAAAATTATTTGTGCAGTTTTTTGGAAACCCTTCCTAAAATGGAGAGCCATTATTGTCGGAAAGACACTAAAAGAATGTACCCAATCTGGCAAAATGTAAGTGATTTACATAAATTCTACGTTAAGGAGTGCGAAGAAAAAGGCGAATGACGATCACTTAATCATACAATTTTTCTACAAGAATTTGATAGGCAAAATTTGTCCCTGTATAGGCCAAAGTAAGTCACGGTAAAATTTTCTAAAAAATACGTTTCAAGTAGGTATATATTTTCAGGAAAGATCAATGTGATATTTGTACCGGCTATAAAGTTAACACTGTATCAGAAGAGGAATATTCTAGTCACAATAAAAGAAAAGATATGGCCCGTGAGGAAAAAGAAAAACGGGCTGCCCAGCATTGGCGAAACTAGGAGGGGGTCCAGGTGGGTCGGGCCCACCCCAAACTATCCACGGCTCACCCCACAGGAAAGAATAAAAATTAGCAAAGGAAATTTAAATTTATCAACTAACGTGTCACTATATTATTCGGAATCCATCCCCGACTTCTATTTGACACAAGCGAGGACAAATATTTTTGCCCGTTGATTATAACGGTAGGTAACGTCGGAGAATGTCCCAGCTCAGCTGTTGTGTGTTTAAACTATTCGCGTTAGCGTTACGAGTCTGCGCCTGTCTGCTGGCTGACTTGCTGTATCTGTTTCGTTCATGCTGGAGCGAGTGAATTTGTGAATCATAATCATAATAGTTGTTGAAGGTTAAGACGAACGATCGTATTTCGTACACGGTACACGAGCTACAGGCTACTGCTAGACTAGAATCCCGTTTAATCGTTTCATCACAATACCTACAATAACCAAAGGTAAGTTGATCATGTTTTTAACATTTTATACCTTATACTGCGATTCGTTTCGATTAGATAATTATTTAATTAATTGCTGAAGGTTAAGATTCAGGGTTGGTAAAGGCTGTGTGTCACTTCAAAGAATTCTTAAAATAATTTACAAATGAATTATTTTGTGAATTATTTTAATATTTTTAATAATTTTTCACAGTTGCATACAGCAAAACTTCAAAAAAAATTATAAAAAGAATTCACTTGAAAGTTAGAAAGTGGCCAAACTAAAAAAATTAGGGATAAGATACAAAATAACGACTTGAGCATGAGCATTGAGCGCATGTTTATTTAAATAGTTTCTGGTTAAATTCATTGAAATTTCATAAATTAAATATGGTGTTTTGTGAATTTTTAAATTAATTCATAAAATAATTCACAAAATAATTCATTTTTAAATTGACACACAGCCTTAAACTGGTAATCGGTAAACAATACACATTTAACTTGCACGGTACACTGTAGTCACCGTACACCTCATATATACAAACAAAGGTTCAATTATTTTGCACTTGAAAGAAAACATAATACGTACACCTACATACAAATTTTTCGTTACTTGTTAAGCTAACATGGCCCACATTAATTTTTATCAATAAAATAAATATGTGAATTTATTGTGGTTTTATGGAATATGATTTTAAAGTATTTTTGTTTTTTCCTTATAAACAGGCTTGCTTAAAAATGAAGAAATTCAAAGACATAAGGTCATTTCTCAAATCTGAGAGAAATCAATCTAATGAAAATGAGGCAACTGAAATTTCTACTCGTGATACTGCAATCAGCGCAACCAAGACTCAGCCAGATGTTACTGCTACAACAACACCGGCACAATTATCTTCAACAGCGGTTGTTTCAATTGAAGACGTCGAACTTGTCGAATGCATGGGTGACGAAGCAGAAAGAGCAGCTCAAGGAGCAGTCCAAATAGCACCTATTGCTGTAGAAGGAGAAGAATTTCAACGTGGACAACATGAACGACATCTGGGTACTCTTGATAGTGGTCCATCTCAACCGAAGATTGTTTTTCCAAAGAGTATGTTTGGAAGTAGACAGAGATCGTTCTCGTCCCATTTCTACGACACATCAATGGCTCGAGTATAGCGTAAAATTAGATAAAACGTTCTGTTTCGTTTGCAGACATTTTCGATCTTCTGTGAATGTACGAGACCAGAATGAAAAGTTTGTTATCAGTGGATTTAGTAACTGGAAGAAACTAAGTGAGGCGTTGAAAAAGCACGAGAACTCTTCGATGCATATTCAATGTATGCAAAAGTTTGTATGTTACAAGCATTCCTTGAAGTCGGGAAATGTTCATGATAGGGTAGCCAAACGTGAAGAAATGATAGTACAAAATCGGGACTATATGAGGAAATTAATTGACTTAATTTTGTGCTTATCACGCCAAGGAGTTCCTCTAAGAGGACATAGAGAGGATGCAGCATCTACAAACCGTGGCAATTTCTTGGAATTGAGTGAACTTTTGGCCAAACATGAAAAAACATTTTTCGAGCCATTTGCAGCGGCACATCAGTCATTGCAGTTCTAAAGTCCAAACCGAAGTAATAAACATCGCATCTCAACTTGTTGAAAAGATTGTCGAAGAAGTGAGAGAATGTGGATTTTTTTCAATAATGGTCGATGAAGCTAGGTGCTACAAGCAAGAGCAACTGTCAGTGACAGTCAGATATGTAGTTGGCTTGGAAGTTGAGGAACGGTTTCTCGGTTTCTTGGATTGTTCCTCTTCTAGAGACGCTGAAAGTTTGAGGAAACTTATTCAAGAGTTCCTATAATAGATGTCGTCTGAATGATGTTATAATAATCGGGCAATCTTTTGACGGAGCCAGCGTAATGTCTGGCAAACACCAAGGACTCCAGGCCAAAATAAGGGAGGATCATCCCCAAGCTGTTTACTTTCATTGCTTGGCACACAGAATGAACCTGGTAATTGTCGACAGCTGTGCCAATGTATCCGCTGCTGCTGCATTTTTCAACACCCTTGAAGCACTATACATCCATTTTTCTCAACCTGGTAATCATTCTTATCTCATAAAAACTCGTGATGCCTTGGGCTTGGGTATTAAAACTGGTTTCGAAATGGGAAGTCTGGGCAACACTAGGTGGAGCTGTAGATATCAAAATTGTAAATCTGTGTTAACAAATTTCCAAGCCATTCGAAATGCTCTAGATGAGGAAATTGAACAAGGACGGGACAAGAATCTGTGGAAGCACTCGGTATAATGGCTTCAATAACAAAGCCACAATTCGTCGTTTGTTTGTTCGTTTTCCATTCGGTGTTATTGGTCGCAAATGTGCTTAGTAAATATTTCCAGAGTAAAGATGCCACACTTGGCTGGGCCAGTGATATAATAAATAACACAATAACTAGCTTTGAGGAAAAGAGGAACCAATTTGACGACCTATGGAATGAAATAGAAAATTTCGCAGAGGGACAAGAAGTAAAAGTCTCAAAGAAAAGAAAGCAGCCACAAAAATTAAATGACTACCTAACTGAATCAACTCTAGGTAAATCACCTCTAATTGAGATGCCACCAGGAACCAACGCTCCCGAATACTGGAAAGTAAATATTTACTACCAAGTAATGGACAACATAATTGGCAATATGAAAAAGCGATTCGAAAATCTTCCTCTTGCAGTCGATTGATTCATTCTTGAAGTTAAATTTAGATAAAGCGGATGAGTTCGTAGCCAATTATAAGGTTGCATTCGATATCGATATTCCCACACTTCAGGCTGAAGTCTTAGTGACATGAAATTTACTCAAAAATAAAGGTCTTGAAATCAGTTTAGATAACCTTAAAGGTCAAATGAAGAACGATTTAACTCCCAACCTGCACAAACTTTTGCAAGTTGCTATGGGCCTTCCAATCAGCTCAGCTGGTTGCGAAAGAAGTTTCTCTGCTATGAGGCGATTAAAAACTTGGCTGAGGAACACAATGGTTCAAGACAGATTTTCGAATCTGTCACTGCTGTATATTGAGAATACGCTAGTTAAACAAAAATTGTCGGCTGAACAAGTACTTAGTATTTTTGCAAAAAAAGACAGAAAATTGAAATTACTTTAAATATTTATACGTTTTGTTTTTGGTTTTTGTTCATTAATTCATTGATTTAGGATTTAGGTTTCAGTTTCTTTTGAATTTTAATGTCATATTTTTTAAATAAAAATTGAAAATCTGAAGCGTATATGTTTTAATATGTTCCTAATATTAAATCTCTTAGTTTTAAGCGTCATAAGGTGTCAATATCATGATAAAATCATTCAAAACTAATAATATTTACCTTACCTATTTGTATAGTTTTTTCATTTTATAATTTGACTGAAAGTGAAAAGTAGTTTTATGAGTATTGCGTACGGCACGGCCGTGTCGACGAAATAGCTAAAATAGGATTTCTCATCTAGGTATAATAGTATACTTTGTATTTCAACACAAGGGGCCTGGTCACCCCCAGAAAAATTCTCTAGTTCCGCCAATGCTGCCCAGATTGATCCATCAAAGTTGCTTTTTACTATGGATGTACAATCCGTGTTAGTATGTCCTTATCATACTATAAGATGAAGCTTATTGTGCATAATTTTACACTTTTCAATTTAGCAACAAATAAAGGTGATTGCTACCTTTGGCACGAGGGATCCGGAAACATTACAGCGAATGAGACAAAAGAAGTAGTAATGTTCAGTGATGGTTGCGGCTATCAGAACAGAAATATAACACTTTCCAATGCATTGCTGAATCTTGCCAAATTGAAAAATATTAAAATATTTCAGTACTATCTAGAGAAGGGTCACACTCAAATGGAGTGTGACATGCTTCCATTGAACGGAAATTAAAAAATCGCAATATTTATGTTCCTGGTTATTATGTTGATATAGTCAGAAATGCCAAACAGCAAGATCAATACAATGTTATTTATTTAGATTACAAATTTTTCAAAAATTATTCAGTAATCGATTTGTATTCATCCAATCGCTCTGGTAATTTTTCTGGTGATCCCAAAGTATCAGACCTAAGATGCCTTGCTTATGATAGTGGTATAATAAAATATAAAATAAATTATGACGACCCTTGGACAGAGTTACCTAGACGACAAAAAACAATCCTGAAAATATTGTAATACCACAATGTTACGATAGTGCCATAAAAATAAAATCTGATAAATATAAACACCTACAGGAACTAATACAATACATACCTGAGGACTTTAGGCACTTTTATGAGTCTCTATGTCATGAATAATTCGATTTGTTCCTATCGAGTTGATCTCTTACATACTGTTACAATGTTCTATTTTATCAAATTCTTACTAAAATTTTTGAAAATGTATATTATTTTTGTAGCTTTTGAATATTTTTAAGAATAAATTTTTGCGTTTTTGTTAAAGCCTTTTCTTATTAAACCTCTCATGTCTAATTTTTCTTTAAAATTTAAGAGGCAAAACCTCGTAAGTCGATTTTTTAAGAAAAAAATAAAATTATCACGTATTATTGTTATAGATCTAAACTACTGTAGTGGTTTGAAATGCGATGTGCTATGTGTAGTGGGGATAGTGGTCCGAGTCAGAGGCTATTGAGAGGCAAAGGAGAGACGGTGATCGAACGCTGAGTAGGAAGGTCGCATGTAACATTTACTGAGTAAGTGATGTATTATTTTATGTATAACATTTTCTATGTGTTAACTGGTTAGTGTTTGATGTTCTGCATATTAAAATGAAGGGTAGTTCCTTAAATTGATTTTGGAGTACAAAATCCCCAGAACCCACGATGAATTCCTCTTTGCAAAGAGTTAACTTGCAACATTTGGCGCTCCAACTAGTGGCAAGAGGAATTCGTTCGACAGGCAGAAACACAACACAGCCGGGAAGGCGGCAGCAAATACCAATACACGGTCAAGTCGCAGAAGAATTGGTGAGAAAATTAAAAACTTTTTACGCCTTGTTTACGAGAACAGCGAGGAGTCATTTTGGTGTTAAAAATGAACTTGTATATTAAGCTAGTAGTATTAATTTTCATATTTTGCTGACTAGTATTTATGATTAGTTTTTGTGTATTGCTAAAACGAAGTTGTATATTAAGCTAGTATTAATTTTCATGTTTTGCTGACTGGTATTTATGATTAATTTTTGTATTTTGCGACTGGTATTTATGTTATTAGTGGTAGAAAAACGACCAGGCAGATATATTTGTAAGAATGCCTAAGGGCAGCAAAGTTAATAGAAAGGAAAACGCTGAAAATTTTAATTTGAGTACAACTTTGGAAATGGATAATAATAATTCTGGTACTAACTTAGACAAAATTTTACAGCAATTGGTAACTGGTATGTTAGAATTGCAACAATCTGTAAGTAATTTAGTATTAAATGCTGAACAAAAAAAGGACGATAGTAGGGCGGTGCAGGGTAGTACTGAATATGATAGAGCATATATTTTAAATTGGCGTGAGTTAGGGGGGTCACCCCTGGTATTTTACCCGAATGGGAAAGCACATCCCATGTCATTTTTAAAGAAATTAAAAAAAAAATTATATGATATGGGTGTGCCAAGCGAACGAAAATTGAGTCTAGCAATCAATTGCCTACGGGGCTCTGCTGCTGATTGGGTGTCAGTAAAGGAGCAAGCTTTTAAAAATTATGTTGATTTTGAAAACGCATTCAAAGATAGGTACTGGGGGGTAGACAAGCAGAGGGATTTATTCCTACAAATAAAGTATGGAAAATATGGGGGCGATAGTAATAGGGCGGATTATTTTTTAAATCTAGTAAATCATGCTTGTTTCCTGGATGAAAAAATTACAGAGGAAAAGTTAGTAGAACAAATTTCTAAACATTTTCAGTGGAGATCCAAAGGGGAAAAACCTTGGGCTTAGATAATATCGATCAGGTGGACGAATATCTAAGAAAAATAGATGAAACATATACGGTTAATTACTCTCAGGGTCATGGTAGGCGAAGCGGAAACAATGAAAATTATTCACATAGGGGTAATCGGGGCACAAGTGGTAATTTACAGAATAGGAGAGAGGTGCGAGATAATAATGCTCAAGGTAACCGATATTATATAAACGATAATAGTAGAGGGGCAAATGACGAAGCGGATAATAGAGGGAATATGCATTTAATAACACGATTTAATGAGGATCCGGAATATTTATTGAGTGAAGCGGAGAAGGAGTCCGAGCCCGATAAAATAAAATCACCAACAATAAAAGCAATTATAGGGTCTCAAGAAATTGAAATTTTATTAGATAGCGGAAGCGAAATTTCGGCCATTTCGGAAAGTTTTTATGAGAACATTAAGAATAATTTTGATAATTTGCCAGTGTTACCTGTTACTAATGTCGCAATATTTTATTCCTTTCTCAAGATATCTAAAACTGTACATTATAATATTAAAAAAAATTATTATTAATTATTATAATACTTACAAACGTGATTATAAAGATAAAAATTAATACATGGCATTCAAATTGTGTAAAATATTAGGAAAAAAAGTAAAATAGGTCAATTTAGACAATTTTTAATGAACCTAATTGTTTAAACGAAAGAACTGATCTTAATAATCTTAGTAAAATTTATACCTACATTTTGAAACTATATATTAAAATTATGATAGTCTTTTTAAATCATTATTTAAAAAGACTATCATAATTTTAATTTATTTAAAAAAATTTTACTAGTTGTTTATAGTTGCCTTGATACATTTTTATGAAAAAATTGTTGTACTCTTTTAGATATCTTGAGAAAGGAATAAAATATTCCGAAAGCTTGATAAAAAACAGAGATTTTTAATAAACCTAATAACTGCATCCCCACGATTTATGTATATATTTGTATATACATATTTAAACATTACAAAGTTGATTTTAAGGTTATGCGATCTGTCCTGTGGTTATGCAATCTGTCCTGTGGTTATGCGATTTGTCCTGTGGTTATGCACATGGATGATTTGTTTTTGCCGATTGTGTCAGATCTTGTTATATGATGGCTGTATACTGTTTTGAGTGTGAAAAAGTGTTTTCAAATCAAAACAATTTGTAACAACCCGTGGTTGTTATGTAATTGTTTTCTCAGTATAGGATGGGTGTTATTCGGTGGTTACTAATAGTTTGGATTAGACGCTTAAAAGAAGCATTTGTTTGAGTCCACCCTGTATAGTGTAGGTCTAGCATTAAAGAAAATTATTAATTACCGTTCTTATTTTGGATAGATACAAGGGAAATAAAAATTAGGGAATTTAAGGATAGAACTGAACGAGTAGGAAGTTTTTTTTTTGAAAAATTCATAAAATTATTTTCAATGGAAAATCAATTTAAATCACTGCTAAGAATTTGTTTAGACGGGCCGGGCGGCGGGCTTGAAAAAGATATTTTACAACGAAAGTAAAGGATGTTTATATTTGCTTTAGACGTTTGGCGACGCTGATAAGTTCAGAAGCATATTCGCAGCGGAGATTTCTCTGAAAACCGAGATAATAAAAGCGCTGAATCAATGTGAACCACAGATCTAACGGCGGAAACATGGTTGCCACAGATCATTAAAGAACGAGAATGACCGCCTCGTGTGATATGGTAACCTCGGACAGCTGGTAATCAAGTAGCAAACGGTACTAGGAACGCCACCTAGCGGGAATCGCGAGCGCGCTGTTCCGCGATTGGTTCTTTTGGAATTAGAAATGGGGGAGTAGGGACTCAGGAGGAAAAAACTGAGGAAAAGGAGGTACGAGGGTAGGCGATTCATGTTCGGGACGCGGTTGAAACAGGTCACGGAAAAGAGGTCGCGAAAAAAAAATTTTTCGAACAGTAGTAAGTGATAGAATTTTGGGGCACGTTTTTTTTTTTGAAAAAAAAAACTAGAGTAGGGGATTGCTGTTCAGGACGCGGTTGAAACAGGTCACGGAAAAGGAAGTCGCGAAATAAAGTTTTTTGAGCAATAAGTGATAGAATTTTGGGGCACGTTTTTTCTTTGAAAAAAAATAAGGGGAGGGGAATTCCTGTTCGGGACGCATGTAATGAAAAAATGGCGTTTTAAATTTCATTGGCCGTTCAGCACGGTGCTCATCAGATATCATTTTAAAGGGAATTCGGACGTGAAAATAAACAAACTATAATAAAGGGCAATGAAAATAAACAAACTATAATAAAGGGCAAGGAAAATCTTACTAACGAACTAAAAAACTTATATAAAAAAAATAATAAGTTGTGAATCGAAACTGGACCTACCGGCTAGGCGAATATCTTCTCTTCGTCTAACAGTTCCTTTGACAAACGATTCCAAAGGTTAAACCACGTTGTTCCTGCCTGCGGCTACTTAAAACGGCCAATGAAATTCGAAATACTTCATTGCCGTACGACTGTAAGGAATGCTTATATGCGTTCGGGACGCAGTTGAAACAGGTCACGGAAAAGAGGTCGCGAAATAACGTTTTTCGAGTAATAAGTGATAGAATTTTTGGGGCACGGTTTTTTTTCCTTGGGGACCCCTGTGCTTTGGGCAGTGTTGCATAGAGGAAATTTCGGTCTTAAACAAGTGAGTGGGTGGTGTGAGCCCTAGTGGACGTTTAAAGGATTTTTATTGCGTTTTGTTAAGTGGAAAATATATCTTGAAATAACTAGAGTAACTCTAAGAATAGGTAACGAGTGGGCACAAACTTAAAAAAAAAATAGGTAGGAGCTTGATAGCTAAAATTTAATATTGCCTTGTTCTTGGCATTTAACGAATAAGGAAGCGTAAGGATTTGGTGGTGCGCCCGTAGGGCCCGTCACTCAAATATAGTGTAAAGATAAATATACAGGTAGAAAGGTCCCAAGCAATAACTATAGAGTAAGTAGCTAGAAAAAAACTTTATATGCAAAGGCCAATGAAGATAGACCTTGCAATATAGGACATAGGTGTAGATAAGAGCGTTGTAACAGGCTAAACGGCCCGGTTTGGTTAGGTGCAAGGCACTTATTTAATTGTTTATTTGTTTTGTTTTATGGTCTTAGATAAAAGCTCATGTTTTAATTATTTCGTCGTTTAAACCTATAATTCTTTTTGTATTTGAGTATTGGACTCTGGTCAAATTTTTTATAAATTTAAATGCGGTTTTATATACTATAGGAAAAGGGATAATGTTGGTTTAACTTATGAAATTATTTTTTATTTGTATTAGGTCTTGTTAAATTTTATTATTTTATATTTTTGGTTTTATATAGAGTATCCTTCTTAACCGAATATGTAATATATGGAATTTTGTTCCTTAACTGTAGAGTTTTACTGGCCTATCACCCTCCAACTTTCATCCCCCTAATTTTTACTAGGCATTTGTGAAGCCCTAGGGGCCCACGTCAAAGAGGGATTGGTGTAAATCAAAAATCAGAGGCTACCCAGGTATAGGTCTGTAGAAAAGGTGGTAATTGGTTTGTAAAGTCGAAATAAATAATTCAAAATTTTTCCGTCGGAAGTAACCTAGTTACTGACGTCGGTGGTGACAGCGGGCAACCTACCCTTCATTCAGTTTTGGTAACCGACCAGTTTTTACACAGATCTATACATATTTAAACTATATATATATAAAAAAAAAACACACTAGCGAGGGCATAACACACCAGACCAGCTGTTGTTACAAATTTAATAAACACCAGAAAAAATGTGCACGGTAAATTAGGAAAGCATATTGTGCAATATGAGTACAATGTCACTTTGTTTAAATGCCATGAATGTTGAATAGCTTTTAAGTCAACTTCAGAGTTAAGATTCCACCTAAAAAAAAACATGAAATGCAGCTTATTTTTGAAGGAATTTCATTTGAATCATATAGTGGTATGTAATTATTATGAAAATGTTTTTATAATCATTTCTTTAGCAGTGCATATTTTTAGAGTTTAGTACATGGATACAGAAGGAAGAACGTGACAATAACATACAGTACAACAAATCGACAGGGATAAAATAAACAAGTGACAGTAATTACACGACTATTTATTTTCAATGCGTTAGGTCCGGTAAGTACTGTTTGAAGTAGAACTTGTACTACTATTATAGTCTTATCATGCAAAGAGTGTATACCTATGTTAATTTTTAGGAAAGTTGCCAAAACCATGTCCTAATAGAAAAAGAAGTGAGAAGAGCCAGGGATCCCGAAAATTAAATTCTTCCTGCACTAGCCAAATCATTGTTGCTCATAATCAAGTATCAGACAAATGTATTGTAAATTATTTTAAAACACATTATGGTCATAACAATGAAGTTCAACATTTGTATGTTTCCAAAAGTGACAAGGAATCCATAGCATCTAAATTGATTTTAGGTGTTTCTACAGAAAAGTAAGGTTTATTTTGTTATAGCAAGATTGCATAATGATTCATGGATTTTTTATATGGGTATTGGATTCAATAAGAGAAAATATAAGCTAGCAGACCATCCACAGATCAGATATAATAACAAGGAAATATATTTGCAATTTTAGACACTCATACAACATTGATTTAAGCGACGGTTGCTGTAATTCAGATGATGCTACAAGTGTCGAATTGTGGATTAATGAGTGCTAAAAAAACAACCCAAAAAAAAAACAAAAACAGAAAAAAAAAAAAAAAAAAAAAAAGAAAAAAAAGAAAATTAAAAAAAAAAAAAAAAAAAAACAACCCACCCGGAGGGGGGGTGTGTGAATGGAAAAATAATATATGTATTATATTACATTTCAATTTAAAGTTCGTGACAACCTTGTCAAAAAGGGGGAAGGGGAGAGGAAAAAAAAATATATTATAAAAAACAAGGCGAGGAATCAACAGATGATAGTAATTTATCAAGAGACGACTGCGACTTCTGTTTAATTCTTATGAATACAGCTCAAGAAGATTTGCTTACAAAATTTGGATTACATGTAATATGTGTAGATAGTATGCATGGGTTAAATGCTTATGACTTCGAAATGACCACGGTTATGGTCCTAGATGAATTTAATGAAGCATGTATGATTGCAAGCAAAAAGGATACATTTATCCATGAACTATTTTTTCTAAAATCAAAGATAAAGTAGGACAAATATGTACCACTACATTCATAACAGACATCACAAATGTATTTTATAACGCTTGGTGTTGTGTTATGGCTTCTG
The DNA here is from genome assembly GCA_029963845.1 of Rhamnusium bicolor. Taxonomy (NCBI): domain Eukaryota; kingdom Metazoa; phylum Arthropoda; class Insecta; order Coleoptera; family Cerambycidae; genus Rhamnusium; species Rhamnusium bicolor. The sequence continues at coordinate 40,267 of JANEYF010004572.1, read as the reverse complement.
TGAAAAGCCAACTGTTTTGTTTATGACATGTGGACAGAGCATGGCAAAGCAATTTAGGTAAAGTTACAGATATGGAAAAAAGACAATGGGTGTACAAGATGCTTAAATATTTGCAGGCAGAATTAGATGAAGAAAAGTTTAAAACAGAACTTAGATCATTTATGATGTTACTCTATTTCGAAAATTCTACAAGAAACATGGCAGATTACTTAAATAAAAATTACGTTAATAATATTGAACAGTGGGCATACTGCTTTCGCAAAAAGTGTGGAATATCTGCCAATATGCATATTGAGAATATGCATAAAGTTATAAAATATGTATATCTAAATGGAAAAAAAAAATAAAGAGACTAGATAAATCATTATATCTGCTGCAAAAATTTATACGAGATAAAATTATAGATCTATACGATCTATAAACTGACTGAAAAATTACAAAGCGTATGGCCCAAATAAATGTACGACACACATTGGCTCTAACAATGAAATGCGACCTTCAGGAATTTGAAGAAAATCATTTTATTTTAGGGTTAGGTAATGACAAAAAAACGTATTATTATTAAAAATAAAGATTGTATAATAGGTGGATGCTGTAAATTAAAATATGCATTTTGTAATATTTGCGTACAGTCTTTTGAATGAACATGTATCGATTACAATATTAGATACAATATTTGTAAACACATGCACTGTGTTTGTCTCAACATGAAAAGAGATGCTTATGACCTTCATACTGCCTATAAAAACAATGACGAGGAACTAGTGAGTTTAGCTAGTGCAGTGTCATCAGTATCCACAAATGAAAACAGCCGAGAAAATATTGTAGAAATAGAAAGTACAGTGTTACAAATAATAAGTAATGTTAAAAGTAAGGAACATACTCCTGAGCAATTATCTCTTATTCTAAAAACTTTAAAAAATACACTGTCTGTTGGTAGATTATCTACTGACAATATTAATTTTAAAGTATCGGATGAACTAGAGCACGAACCAAGCACCAAAAAAATCAAAAAACAAATTTCGTTTTTTACAACTAAGAAAAAAAGGAATAAGGAGAACTTGCAATAAAAAACAAATAAAAAGATACTAATATTATTAAGGAAACACTTTCTATTTCTCCATGTATCTCTAAATCGCCTACAAATGATTATACTTATTGTTAAATATGTGTTAATGGTATCCAAAAAATAAAACTAATTAACATAGATTTTTATTTCCCAAATTACTTTACCTATTAATTTAATTTTTTAAATTTTTCAAAATATGTATATTTTACATGTTAATTTATTTTTTAAAACGAATAGAAGTTGCAGATGGGGCCGACTGTGAATACATATTTGATTAACATTAGGCTCGAATATGCAAGATAAAATTCTCTTATTATTTTACTTTAAAATTATTAAACAGTAATTTCTCTACATAAAATATTTCTGGACTGTTTCACGTTTCCCGTCTATTTTTTATTTTACTTTTCATAATAGTCATTAAAAATATCTTAATAAAGATTATTAAAAATATCATTGTAAGGTTATGTTTTTATCTACTTGTAAATCAATTATGTGCAATAAGCGCGCGAAATCAGTTTTAACGCATGCGCGGTTGACGGATCGCATTCCTGAGTTTAGCCGCTCCTAAATTTCGCCGAACGCTATTTTGTTGACGAAATATTCGAAGATTATACGAGCGCCGTATATTTCTGGTTCGAGGCTTTTAACACGAGGGGATGCCGCGTGGCGTCGCGGTATACTTTTTTCTTTCACTTCTCCGATTATGGAGCGTCCTTATAATTTGGCAACCTAGTATTTGTTGTTTTATATTAAAATAGTAGTTTTAGAGTATTTTATGCGAGGCGGAAAATGCCTGAAACACTTTGCCATCAGTGGAGCGCCTGCCGGCCGTGTTTTTATTTTAACAATTTTGGGACAATTTACCAATTAGTGGTAATTAATTAGATGTTTTCTTTTTCAACATTAGTTAAAAAAAAAAAGATTAATACGTTTTCTTCTAATATGCTTAGGTGTTCATCTAATATGCTTAAATGTACATAAAGTGCGGGTCTAACTAAATTTTTATTATTTTTCATTTCTTATTTTAGAAAAATAAAATATAGCATATTATAGGGTAATGAATAAAAAAAAAACAAAAAAAAAAAAAAAAATATTTTTAATGATTTATCGCCAGACCCCCTATTGTCATTTAATTTTTTTTTAATGACACCTAATAACTGTTATAAAGAGTTTAAAATATGTTCTATTTGGTAGATACCGCGTCCTCTTTCTGTAAAAAGCTGTACCGTTCTTACTCTGTTAAATAAAGTTAGTTCATTTTCTGTTGCCGTCGAACAAGCGTCTTTTGTTACACCCAACAGTCTAACACCCTTTTTTCAAGAGGTTATGGGCCCCGGTAACGTGTTTTCCGGGTAAAATCAGGTGTAGTCTGTGTTAAATCAGGTGTAGTTACGTAGTTTTGTTCAGTTTCGTGCGAAAATGTCCGTTAATTACCTGACCAGTGTTCCGAAACTTCTCGGGTGGGAAAACTACGACGAGTGCTCATTTGCCGTAGAAAACGTCTTTGTTCTAGAAGGATTGACGAAGTACGTAGGCGGTACCGAAGAAGACTCAGTCTTAGTGGCGAAAGCAAAGTCAAAACTAATCTTGACCGTAGATCCGTCTTTATATGTCCACGTGAAGGATGCAACCACGTGCAAAGACGTTTTGGACAAGATCAAGAATCTCTATGCAGATACGGGGTTTACAAGGAAAATCAGATTGTTGAGAACCCAAACCAAAAAAATGAAAAACTGGGAATCCCTGGAAAGCTTTGCCAATCAGGGGGATTGAAACAGTCCAAACACCGGAAAAACCGGATTCACTATAACCGAGAGTGGATCGGCTCCTTGTTGTTGGCGGGGTTGTCCGACAAATATTCGCCGATGTTAATGGCTATCGAGCATGCAGGGATCGTTATTACGACACATGTCATCAAAAGCAAGTTGCTCGACATGGAGACAGATGTCTCGGACGGCGAGAAAGGTGGAGCTTTTGCTGGAGATACTTCAGAAAGAAGCCAAGAGATGGCGCGTATGGCAGAAAAGGTGACAGCAGAACAGCTGACGATGAGAGTAAACAAAGAAACCGAAGTAAAATGACTTGTTTAAATGTAAACAACCGGGACATTTCATGTCAAAGTGTCCTCGTAGTGCCAATGGTCCGAAGCCCGATGAAAAATACGCGTTTAGTGCTGTGTTCCTAAATGGTAAATACAACAAAAACGACTTCTATTTAGACTCTGGCGCGAGCAAACAGATGACGGCAAATGAAAGTTGGATTAAAAACTTTACACAACCAGTTATTTGCGAAATTGTTATTGCGAATATGGAAAAACTCTCAGTGAAATGTTCAGGAGACTTAGACATTGTGACCTCGGTCGGTGGAAAGTCCCATAAGGTAACAGTGGAGGATGTATTATCTGTTCCAGAACTCACCACGAATCTACTCTCTGTGAGCCAACTCATCTCAAAAGGTAAAAACGTTTTGTTTACAAGTGATGGCTGTTCCATCTATAATTGTGAAAATAAATTGTTGGCCATGGCAAACTTAGTCGATGGAGTATACAAACTTTGTCTGAAAGAGGAAAATTGTATGTTAGGTGTATGCGACGAGTCAGAAATGTGGCATAGAAGACTAGCACATATAAACAGTCAGGACTTAAACTAGATGAGAAACTGTGTTGATGGCTTGACACTAAAAGGGAAATCCAGAATTGACAAAAATAATTGTATTGTGTGCTGCGAAGGCAAACAGTCGAGGCTACCTTTTTCAAACGTGGGTACACGGAGCACTGAGGTACTAGAAATTGTACATGGCGATGTTTGTGGGCCAATGGAAGTCACATCCATAGGCGGGTCCAGGTATTTCCTTCTTCTTATTGATGACTTTAGTAGAATGTCGTTTATCTACTTCCTTAAAGCAAAAACTGAATTGTTTGAGAGATTCAAGGAGTTAAGTCCATGGTTGAAACCCAAAAAAGGTAAAAAGGTTAAATTCTTTAGAACCGACCAAGGTGGCGAGTTTTGTAGTAAGGAGTTTGAAAACTACCTAAAAAAAGGAAGGCATTCACCAAAAAAACTAATGCCTATACGCCTGAGCAAAATGGTGTATCAGAACGGTTTAACCGCACTATTGTAGAGAAGGCGAGGTGCAATCTATTCGACGCTGGGCTACAAAATAGGTTTTGAGGCGAGAGGCGGTTAATATTTCTAACCATTTGAGGAATAGATGTATTGGCAGTGGTCTAAACGGAAAAACTCCTTATGAAATGGTATGGCAAAAAACCAGACCTATCACGTTTGCGTATTTTTGGAAGTACTGTCATGGTACATGTCCCTAAACAAAGAAGGCGTAAGTTTGATAAAAAGTCTAACAAACATATACTGGTTGGTTATTCTGAAGAAGTAAAAGGCTACAGGGTTTATAACCCTGAAACCGATGACGTCACAACAAGCAGAGATGTGACTATTCATGAAGATTTAAAAACGAAAATACTTGACATCACAATTGCTGATGATCAGAGTGAAGTGCCAGATCCAGTGGGGGGCGGTAAATCAGATGACAACTTGGCAGAAACATCAGAAGACACAGATTTATTTCACACTTCTGTTGATGATACCTCTTGCGACACGTCGATGGTAGATGATTCGTGTGATAGTGACTATATGCCAATTTATACACATGAAGAAGAGTCTGCAAGTGATGGTGTAGTACCTAGAAGGTCAGAGCGACAAAAAACAAAAAGGGTTTTTGATGATTTTGTGACATATTAAAGTCCAACTGCTAAACCCAACCTCGAAAAATTTCCTGCAGAGGCTCCAATGAGTGTTTCTGAGGCTCTGTCCAGGCCTAATGGCAGTTTGTAGAAGCAGGCCATGCCAGAGGAGATGAAGAGTCTAGAAGAGAACGAAACATGGGATCTAGTGGACTTACCTGAGGGCAGTGTGTCGGTGCAGTGTAAGTGGATGTTTAAGGTTAAGGTGGACAGTGCAAACAAAAAACCTATGGTGCTAGGCTAGTAACTAAGGATTTTACCCAAGTACCAGGGGTAGACTATAATGAAACTTTTTCGCCTGTTGTTAGGCATTCTACCCTAAGATTGTTAATAGCTTTAAGCGTAGATTTAGGTCTAGAAATTTTCCATCTTGACGTGACCACAGCCTTTTTGCATGGCCATTTAGAGGAGACTGTTTTTATGAAACAACCTGAAGATTTCATAAAACCAGATAATGCAAATAGGGATTTGAAATTAAAACGTGCAATTTATGGACTAAAACAGTCGTCCCGTGTTTGGTATGAGAAAGTTGAAGATGTCCTAATCAATTTGGAGTACAATAGGTCTAAATTTGAATCATGTGTCTTTATTAAATTTAATAGGGGTCTAATGACAGTCATTGCCCTGTATGTCGATGACTTTTTTATTTTCTCGAATGATATTTCTGAATCAGATACTCTGAAAAGAGAACTAGCTGCTAATTTTAAATTGAAAGATCTCGGTCAGGCTAAGCAAATTTTAGGAATGAACATTTGCATCGACAAGGCAAAAAATATCATAACATTGGACCAAAGATATTACATAGACCAGTTGTTATCCAAATTCGAAATGGCAGATTGCAGGCCGGTGGATACGCCAATGGGAAAAAAAATTGAATCTGTTAAAATGTAAAAATAATGATTCTGTACCATACCAACAGTTAATAGGTGGGCTAATGTACTTGGCAGTCATGACAGGACCAGATATTTCATATAGTGTAAGCTATCTTAGCTAATTTAACAATTATCATGACAATACTCATTGACAAAGTGCTAAAAGACTTTTAAAGTATTTACAAAAGACTAAAAACTTGTGTTTAAAGTTTTAAAAAAAAACTCAAAAAGGAGTAGAGGGGATTTGTAGATGCCAATTGGGACAACAATTCTCTTGATAGAAAATCTTATACGGGGTTTTGTTTCACTTTTTCAAATTGTGCAGTGTCCTGGGAAAGTAACAAACAAAAAAATGTTGCTCTCTCCAGCACTGAGTCCCAATGTATGGCCTTAGCAGAGGCAGCTAAAGAGGCTATATATTTGCGAAATCTATTGGGAGAATTGACAGGCTGCTTTTACTGTATTTTGTTATATAGCGATAGTCAAAGTGCCCTAAAGCTCATATCAAATCCAATGTTCCACAAGAGAACAAAGCACATAAACGTGCGCCACCATTTCATTAGGGAAACGGTAGCAAGTGGTTTGATCAGTACAGAATACTTGCAGACAAATGATATGCCTGCAAATATTCTAACGAAGGCTTTAGGAGCAAATAAACATTATAAGTTCTTGAAACTATTAGGCTTTGGAAGTATATGAGTCATATTAGTTGTATTTTCTATTTTTAAATGAATACATATTTTAAACTAGTGGGGGTGTTATAAAGAGTTTAAAATATGTTCTATTTGGTATATTCAGCGCCCTCTTTCTGTAAAAAGCTGTACCGTTCTTACTCTGTTAAATAAAGTTAGTTCATTTTCTTTTGCCGTCGAACAAGCGTCTTTTGTTACACCCTAACTGTCTAACACCTTTTTTTTCAAGTATAACCAAGTTTTAAATAACAAATTATGTCTTATTTTTATCTTTTAATTTAAAACGGCTGAAAAACATTTATAAAATAAAATAGGCAAATTTTAAATCACCGCCATTTTGTTTTGAGTGCAATATAGGCCTTAAGTAGTATTTTAGGGTCATGAAGTACTCGATAGGCCCTTCAAAATGGTGTATCTATAACGACCCCTTTTTTATATTTATTTCAAATTTAGTTTTATAAAAAAGCAAGCCAGTTATTTTAAAACTTTACCCAGCTAGCAAGCAAGAGATCCCTCCAAATTTATATATCCCAAGGAATGAGCTTTAACCTTTCCACCAATTTAGCTTGGATTGCTTAGATGTATATTTATATATACAGGGTTTTTAGTTTGGGCACCACCAGTTTTTTATAGTTTCAAGAATAGGTAATGAATCACAAAAACTACATTAAGCAAAATACATATCTATTCAATAAAAACTGGAAAAAATGAATACAAATTGAGTTACAAAACAGAAGGCACAGTAATTAAAATGAATGTCCGACCACAAGTCAGTGCACTCATAAAAAGACACAGTATTAGCTATAATAAAAATTTAGGGTTAAGCAAATATTACAGTTAACCAAAAGACAATAATTATTAACCACTTGGTTACAAAACAAATAAACAACATACGACATCAAAGTCAAATAAACATAAACGGTAGTTTACAGTTAGCCAAAAGACAATAATTGTTAACCACTTGGTTACAAAATAAATAAAACAACATACGACATCAAATGTCAAATAAACATAACGGTATTTAACTAAATAACCCAAGTTTAAACTAGAGTTACCTCAATACACAGTATATCTTAATTAGTAGACTCAGAAGAATTCAAATTTTTCTTTTTCGAGGTCATTGGGGGGAGTAAAGGAAGAGGCATCTTCGTCGCACGTGACTTAAACGTGCTTCCATACAACGAGCTTCTAAATCTGTAAAAACATGAAAGTCAAGCTCAAGCTAGACTCATTAATTCCGATAAAGTTGCTTCAAATTCGGTAGCTTCTTTTTCAAAAGAAAGTTTACTAGCTAAAGGGAATTTAACTTGAAAGATAATAAAAATTAATTCAATATCTTAAAAACGGCAAAATGTAGAAAAATTTCTAAAAAGATAATGGCCCAATTTTCCGGCAAAATCAATACCTAAGGAAACATAAATAAAGTTAACATTAAATCATTAAAAATGAACATTTACACATAGTTTACGTATTTAAAATCATAAAATCCAAGCATCAACTTATATCAAATTTTCTATAAGCGGCCCTGCTTAAAAACTTTTTTAAACACGGTACAAATATCTATTAAAGGTATTTTTACTAAAATCAACATCGGTAATTTACTATCTAGTAATCAAAAACACATACTGTAAAAACTGCAAATCGTAAAAGATATTCTATAAATTAAAATTGTCTGCAAAATTAATTCTGAGAAATAGATAAACAAAGCTTGACCTTGTCGGCCGAGCAGGGACAAAAAATGTTTCAACACTTTCAACTAACCGCGCGGCGCGCACTGGTGGTCTCTAGTGAACGTTAACTAAATTTCTCAAAGGCTGGCCGACTGATAATTTACTAAATAACAGGTACTGTAAAACGTATTACTTAAAAATTCAGGAAGCAAGAAAAGTTATCACATAATAGGGCTACTCACAAAATATTTATAATGTATGTACGTAATTTAAAGGGCGAAAACACAACACAGCGGTGCGACGTCGCATCGCAGAAATCAACGACGTCGTAGAAATTTGCGATGCGACGTCGCTTAGTACAAATCCTGGGCGAAACCACAACACTGCGGTGCGACGACGCATCGCAAATTTCCACGACGTCGTTGATTTCTGCGATGCGACATCGCACCGCAGGTGTTGTGTTTTTACTTATGAGATCGGGAATGATTCTCTCAAGCAACGAACGCGCAAATCACGGAAGTCTGGTGGTCTTTTATACGCGACTTAGTTTGCTGTGCCAACAGGTTGCGTGTGTACAAGATTTGGTACATTATTTGGTTTTTATATTTAATTATAACACGCCATACATACATCAAACGTGTCGCTTCTGATACAGGTCTTCTGTGGCCGTGCAATGAACGTTCATCGCATCACATTGCGGTGCGACTTCGTTTTGCGATGCGTCGTCGCACCGCAGTGTTGTGGCCTGCAACAGCCGTAGGACACGTATTGTGCGGTCCACATCTCACTAGAAGCGTCTTCTCTGCGATGCCGTGGCGATGAAGTTTTAACGTTGCGTCATCGCATCGCATCGCCGTGCGACGTCGTTTTTGTGATGCGACGTCGCACCGCTGTGTTGTGTTTTTCGCCCTAACTGAACAAATTTTACTAAAGAGATTCAAACTAGAATGGCAAAGTATAAACTCTCAATACTTAAAAAATGAAAATCGGAATTTGGTACTAATCAAATCTCTAAAATGCACTCTACCGTAACAGGGAAATTACATAAGACACAAATAGGTATTCACATAAAAACGTCAAAACATACATAATACAAATACTCTACAAAAATGAAACAGTAAATAAGTGTAAACAACACAAACTAAAAGGTGAAAGGCTAAAAAACTGAGGCCCACACGTTGTCCGCGCCAATTATAACGACCCCCTTTTTATATTTATTTCAAATTTAGTTTTATAAAAAAGCAAGCCAGTTATTTTAAAACTTACCCAGCTAGCAAGCAAGAGATCCTCCAAATTTATATATCCCAGGATGACCTTTCCACCAATTTAGCTTGGATTGCTTAGATGTATATTTATATATACAGGGTTTTTAGTTTGGGCACCACCAGTTTTTTATAGTTCAAGAATAGGTAATGAATCACAAAAACTACATTAAACAAAATACATATCTATTCAATAAAAACTGGAAAAAATGAATACAAATTCAGTTACAAAACAAGAAGGCACCGTAATTAAAATGAATGTCCGACCACAAGTCAGTGCACTCATAAAAAAACACAGTATTAGCTATAATAAAAATTTAGGGTAAAGCAAATATTACAGTTAACCAAAAGACAATAATTATTAACCACTTGGTTACAAAACAAATAAACAACATACGACATCAAATGTCAAATAAACATAAACGGTATTTACAGTTAGCCAAAAGACAATAATTGTTAACCACTTGGTTACAAAATAAATAAAACAACATACGACATCAAATGTCAAATAAACATAACGGTATTTAACTAAATAACCCAAGTTTAAACTGGAGTTCACTTAATACACAGTATATCTTAATTGTCAGAGAAGGGGGTTGGCAATAATAAGTTAAACACTTACTTTCGGTAATTGCAAAAGTCCTACTGGACTCGTCCAAAAAACACCATAATATAATTTGCCCAAAACACCGCATTCCATAATACCAAATATACCGCGGTCACTTAACTGCTCAATAACATCTTCTCTATACCAAAGGTAACCCTCCAATGGAATCCAAATAAAAAACCATACCATAACTTGTTCAAACACCGCATTCCATAAGACAAAATACACCGCGGTAACTACATGTACTATAACTATACCATATTTCTTAATATGTCGCCACTAATTGTCTTTGGCAGCACTCACATAGGTACGCTCGCCACACTCTAGGCGAACTCTCAACGTCTTTACTCTACCATCACCCCAGGCGGACTCTATACGTCCATACTACTCCACCACCCCAGGTTACGCAAACTTTCGCGGAAAACAGACAAGGTCACACACGATTAGTTCTACACACTCCAGATTTAAATTTATATAATGCACATTAAAAATACAAGAACCTCTTTTTTAAGAACATCAGAGATTAGATTTATTTTCCCATATTATTAGGCATATGCATTTTTACTGAGTGTTTTTTGACTCGCGTCCAACCTTTGACTCTTCAAATATAATAATTTAAGCTTGCAGGGCCGTATTATCAAATTTCTAAATTAAACAGGCACTAACTTACTGCGACTGCAAGTGGTTTACTGGTTAAAAAGTGGACCGTTACATATTGCAAAACCCCCTTTGCCATTTGACATTTTTTTCAAAATGGCGTTCAGCCGCCCATTTGAATATTAGGATTATGAATTATGCGTCAAAATGTAGTGTTTTTTTCCTCATTACTAATGCCAAATTTTATTTTTCTAAAATGAACGACAGAAGAAAATTGGGGAGGGGGCATTAAAGATCTACATATACTTTTCATATTTCATGTAAGGACACTCTAAAGATATTGGGATTTAAATAACTAGCTGCTGCCATTAAAGCGCTTACACATTGTGAAATTGCATTTATTAGAGCGTCCGCGGGGTGAATAGTAAAATTGAGGGATTTTGAATTTTTCGGGGCCACATTTAATGTATGTCCGACCAGGCCCGGCCAGGTCACGTTGCATCTACACAGGCATTCTGAAAATGAATCGAGATCGTTTAAAACGATGTCACCTACAACCGATATCGTTTTCGATCTCGATGAAGGGCGATTCTGAAACTACTTCGTTTAGTTCAATTGCATTTCGATGGAAATTCGATCTATTGCAAACGGTTTCTGACAGGTGTTGGATTTAAATCCAGTTGAATGTCAAAATATTAGTTTATTTTAAAGGCCATCACAGACGGATTTGCATAAGCGCATATGCATATGCATAGAATACCAATCAGAGTACAGGCATAAGGCGGCCATTTTGTTGCATAGCGCTTCGCATAAGCGCATAGAAAAATACCGAAATATTGAAATTTCTATGTTTATGCAATATGCACAACCAATCACAATTTAGTAAATCGATGGATAAAGTAGATTTGTTTTACAGTTTATAGTTGACAGCTGACATTGTTGGTGGTATTTTGAGGTTGTATTTATTTTTTATTTACCAAAGAAGTATATTAACAAACACCTCAGACTCTTAAACATGGATCATAAATACTCTCAATATTTTGAAGTAGAAAGTAATTATCGTGAAAACAGTGAGGAAATTCTATATGGTGAAAATGAATCGATCAATGCTAATAATCGAATTGAACAAATTGATGCACTACTTATAGATGCTGTAAGAAATTATCCACACTTATATGATAAAAGTTCAAGAGATTTTAAAGATAATATAAAAAAGAATAGTTCCTGACGAGATTTTGCAGAGATATTGAATTTGCCAAGTAAGTTTATACTATTTATATAAAAACATACCCTTACATTTTTATTTGTTTAAGTTGAGACTGCCGGGCAAGGTGGACAAAACTTCGAGAAAAGTTTCCACGGGAAAAACTGTTGCAAGATCTAGAGGAAAGAAGTGGTAGTAGGGCATCTAATAGAACCAAATTTGTTTATATGAATAATGTGCAATTTTTAAACAAGTTTGTCAAAACAAAAAAAGGTAATTAAACAGTAGTTTCGTTACCGACTTTGCATGCTGTAAATGTTTTATTTGTTTTAGAATATACACAAATATTGCCGGTCTGCGAAACGGAAGTGATAATAGCGGCATAACCCAAGTACATACGAAGACACCAGTAAATTTACCGCCAACCGCTGCTGTTAATGAAGTATTAAAAATTAATCAATCAAATAAGGTATTGCCAAGCCCCATTAGTGGTCAGTTAGGAAATTTATCGAATGAAACTCCTGTAAGTTGTAGTGCGCCTATTTTTCTATTATAATATTTATTTATTTTTGTATTTAAATTCTAGTATTAGGTAGTATTTTATATTCACCCTATATACGAGTTATTGTTAAGTAATATTCTACTTCGTATTAGTTGGAAACAGTATTCTTTTTGTGTGTGTTTGCGCCTCGCGCGACCTTGAGACAAGACTTATGTTATGTGCCTAAAGGCAGGGGGGAACCGAAAGGGATAGGCGAATCCCGGATGATGAGAGAGTGGCCTGAGAAAAGAAAGCAGATCAAGCAGAGATTTGTGGATTTGTTTGTTTGAAACTGCTAACAAGAATTTGTTATCAATTTATCAAGTTTTGTTACTACAACTTGATCTGTCTTTGTGCACCTTTTGTGGAAGCTGAAGCAACTACGTAAACTTCGTCGAGGGAACTCGATTAACCCGTAGTGCGACAACAAAACTGTATGTATGTATCTATAACTTTTTATTACTTGCTATTGGCTCACGGCAAACGTAGGTTGTGCGGACATTGTTTTGAGATATTCATAAAGTCGGAAAGACTTAATACCTAATAATTATTGGTTGTTTACTTTGTTGAGTTTGTTTTATGTGTAGTTTGCATTGATTTTTGATAATATAGTTCATTTTCTTTTAACTCGTACATCTAATTTATTTCTCTGCCTGTACCCACCCCTTTTCAAATATATAAAAATAACGTTTTGGATTTTACAATTGCTTGTAAAATAAATAACCCGAACGGGAACGTTACAAAGTAACTCACAGTTGCCCATCCATAAAATAGAAGAAAAGAATAACGAATCTAATAATACACCCCCATTGAAGAAACGGTCTGCAGAAGCAGATGTACATCGTGAAATTCCAATGTATGTTGACAAATGTTATAGAACTTCAAAAAAGGGGAAGAGAAAGCAATCAGAGGAACTAGACTGCGTAGAAAAAAACACAGTTACGGATGTCCTCCAGCCTATCAAACAAGTTGGGACAGCAGAAAGAATCGGCAGAATTAGCTTTTGCGAAAGTTGTAGGATTAGAGCTAGAGAAAATGACCGAACCAAAGAAAACGGACAAAAAGAAGAAAATAATGGAGATACTGTATGACTAATTTGGTCGCCATTATTTATTTCACACTATGAATTTTCCTACTTTAAAATAGTGACTGATTTTTTAAGTTCTTTGTAAGTATATAAGTACCAGTATACTTTAGCTTTATTTATTTTTATCATCACTGCTAATCCTATACCGGGTGACAACAATATCACTAGCACCCGTCTTTTTGCCCCTTGTTTATCAAGATATCCAAATAAAACTCAGCACAATTAATATAGACGGAAAATGCCCCATTTTGACATACCTGAAAATTTTTTCGGATTTCCGGTTTAGCCAGAAGTGACACTAATTTTTGATTTTTAAATAGAACACATTATAGAATCCTAGACAAATTCTGAATAGGTTTGATCTCATTTGGTGTTTTTACGGCGTTGACTTTTTTAGACTTAGAGTTTCGTTTTAAATCTAGTGCTGCGATTAACTTTAAATCATCATAAATAACAAAAAATAATGGAAAAGTACAAATTTGATTGTTAATTAGCGAATTTAATAACTAATAACAATTTTATTTTTCATGGCGTACTGGAAAAATCATTTATACTATTTTTCAGCATAATGAAAAACAAATAACTAATAAGCTTTTTTTGAGTTTAATACTTGATGGATTTTAAGTTTGAGGATACTGTTGAATTAGTCTTGAGAACTTGTATTTAGCTAAGATGCTGCTATTTGAAAAAAAAACGACTGCAAAAAAACTAATTTCGAAAAATTAGAATACACCTAATTATTAAAGTTGGGTAAAAGTCAAATTTGTATTTTTCCATTATTTTTGGTCATTTATGATGATTAACGTTAATTGCAGCAGATTTGTAACAAAACTAGCCTCTAAAAAAATCAAGTCGGCTGAAAAATCACCCAAATAGTTCAAACCCATTCAGAGCAAGCTTTATCTGTGGCTCTTACATATTGAGTAGGAGAATCAACAGTTACTGTGGTTGTAAATGAAACTTGTAAAGTTTTAATTGAAATTTGATAAAAACGTCAGATACGTCAAAATGTGGCATTTTACGTGTATATTAACTGTGTTGAGTTTTATTTTGGTATTTTAATAAACAAAAGGCAAAAAGAGCGGTGCTAGTGCTATCGTTGTCATCCGGTATATAGGCCAGTGCATAAATCTGTAATAATATGCAAACAGTTTATTTTATAACAGGGTAACTTTTAGCCAATAAATCAAGACAGCATTTTTGATAAGTTTTTATATCCATAGTTTATGTACAATAGCATATTTTGAAATAAATAAAAAATGATGGAAGAAAACTTAAATTATTTTGTAATAGGGTAACTTTTAGGCAATAAATCACGAGAGCTTTTTTGTTGTCGGTTTTTATTTTTATATACATATTTTATGTACAAATAGTATGTTTTGTATTAAATAAAAAATGGAAGAAAACTTCAATTTTTTCTTTATGAATATATAACATTACACCAGCCAATTTCAATAGCGATTTTCACCTCTTCGTACGTAATCTTGTTGCCACGGTACCTCACCTGCAAAAAGAAAAGTGAATGGGTAGGTATTCAGGGTGTTTTACATTTATTGTTCAAACTTTTGAAAGGGCGTTTGGGGATCATTATTATTCTACACGGGTCATCGTCCATCCAAAAGATATACAGGATGATGTTAACAGCACAGAGTCATATAAAAATTAAGTAGTAGAATTTTTTTAAAGTAAATTATGCTTTTGAATTTCATTAAGAGTATAATTTTTGGTTTAAATGTAAGCAATTCAAATTTACTGCAATTTTACCAAAAAATCATAATCTACAAAGTATCTAGGAAAAATAGAAATCAAATTATTTTAACGTAACAAGAACAAATATTCGCTTAGCTTATGTGTCCTAAGCAAAAAAACAGCTTTAGGAATTATATTTATAGAATCTTACCCATAGGTGTTAGGAGATAATCTGTTAATATATCTCGCTGATTGTATGCTATCTGTAAAGCACGATGAGCCGTAGACCTTCTGATGTTCTGCAAGCCATCCATTTTTACTCCAGCTCGCCATGTTCCGTCTCTGATTTGCCCATCACATTCCTCGTCAACAAAATTAGGAGGACAATATGTTCGTTGGTTTAAATTTTGTTTATCATTTTCATCCATAAGAAAGTTATGTAATCAAATGGCTGCCATTACTATTTTGTCAACATTTTTGGGATGTAGACATATAGGTCTGCGAAAAATTCTCCAACGGGAAGCCAAGATATCAAAAGTATATTCTATGGTACGACGTGCACGTGACAGACGGTAATTGAAAATTACTTTTTTTCTTTCCAAATTTCTTCCAGAATAAGGCTTCATTATGTTCTCTCTAATTGGGAATGCATCATCCCCTACAAAAAATAATGGTAATGCGATTTCTGATCCAGGTAACTTCACACGATTAGGTGAAAGATCCAAGAGATTGTTCACCAAAGTTTCACCAAAGTTGCTCCTTGAAAATACTTCGGCATCATTTTCACTGCCATAGCCACCAATGTCAACTAAAGTAAATTTGTATTCAGAGTCACATGCTGCCATCAGAACAATACTGAAATTTTTTTTATAGTTATAAAAGAGACTACCAGAATTTGGTGACGCTTGAATTAATATGTGCTTCCCATCAATACTACTTGTACGATTGAGTAAGTTCCAATTTTGCAAGTATCCTGCGGCTATCTTTTCTCAGTCTCTCCGTGTTGGTTTTTTTAAATACTCTGGTGATAATACTTCAATTAATACTTTACAAGTTTCTTTTACAACCGCAGTAACTGTCGATTCTCCTACTCGATATGCAAGTGCCACAGATAAAGCTTGATCGCCGGATGCCAAATATGTAAAATCAATAATAAATATATTTTATTTTTTCCCCTACATAGATAAAATACATTCAATTATACCTCAATGTTATTGCAAGCCTATATTCCGGAGTAGGTGCTCTCCAATTCGTCTTTTGCAGATGTGAGGAAATCTTACCTAATAATTTATATAATACCTCTACCGTCATTCTAGTATACCGTAAAAATAAATGAGGGTCTTCTTTTAACTCTTGAAAGAGATGCTGAAAGTCTCCTTGCTCTAACCTTCGCTCATTAATAGAACAAGTCCACCATCTCCTTCTTCGCCACCTCTTGTTGCGTTCTTGTTTCCTTTTATACAGCTTCCATAGCAGGTAGCAATTTAATGTGTACAAAAATATTTCCGCATTGAAGGTCTCCATCATAAATACCAGCGACACAAATAGATTCGAACCATACTTTCGAACCAGCCAAACGTCATGATATCAAACACATGCGCATTTGATCCTCGCATCTGATTGGATCACTTGCTATGGTTATGCGATTTATCTGTTATTGCTTTTATATTTACATCTATGCATAATGCTTATGCATATGCCTTATGCACTTATGCAAATCCGTATGTGATGGCCTTAAGAAATTCGTGGCTCTGCGATGATAAGAAGCTAAAGGTAATTTAAAATTAAGATTTTGTAAGTAGATATGGGCTAAATAAATTTATGTAATTTTTGTATGGTGTTTGGTTTGCTTTTACTATGCTAGTAAAGTCTTTGCTATTAGTAACAACTTCTCCAGTTAACGCAAAATTGCATCAACTTCTTGGAGATGTGCTTGCTAACTTTATTGTAAAACCAAGTGTGCCTATCTTTAAAATTTGACAAAATTATCTATGGTTTAGATGTTCACCTGAGTATATTATAAGTTATTCTAAGGTATTCACATATGAACTCGAAGAATTTTTTCAGCAGTACCAATTGCCTAGTTTCCTTAAATTATTTTTCTTTAATTCATCATCTGATGGTATATTTATATCATTTATCGTCACATTTTTCTGTACTTTATCCAATTTTTTATTTAAATTATTTTTTAGATGTCGTTTAAAGTGAGAGAGGCATATCTTTCTGCACTCTTAGAGTTTATGTAATTATATCCACATTTAGCCACAGGTAAATTTGTTGGACCTAGTGGAAAGGAGACAGAGAGAAAATTATGGAAGGAAATTTCAGAGATTCTAAATTCTTTGGGATATGGTACCAAACCGGCAGAGAAGTGGCAGAAGGTATATTATTGTTTTTTTAATCTATGAAAGCAGTTTACTACTGTCATGCACTGTAAAAGCCTTTTCTTTAATTAGGCCTATAAAAATATTTAAATAATATAAAAAGTTATTAGGCAATAATGTATATCATTACATATATTTTTAATTTTAGACTTGGGTTGACTTCAACTACAGCTTAAAAAAGAAAGCTGCTGATAATCGTAAAGAACAAATAAGCACAGGGGGCGGTCCACCTGAAAGTATACCTTTAACAGGACTAGAATTACAATTTCTAGGTCTTTTGGGTTCGAATTTTGTGGGTCTCTCAGAAGCAGAATGTTGTTTTATCAAAAGTACATCAGTACAAAGTGCAAAATTGAATGTTAGTACACTACAAAAAGAACCAAGTTTCAATAATGATTTTTCTTTTGCCACTTGCTCAAACAGTAGGAAAGAAAATATACTAAGTGTTCAAAATACAATAGACAAACCAGAGAAGGGAAAAAACATTGACATAAACAAAACCTATGAGTGGATGATATTTTACACAAGTTGTTGGCTGTTAAGGTAGAAATTATTTCTTCAATAAAAAACAGAAAAACTTATTTCCTATTTTTATTACTAGAGGACTTCCAGCCAAGTATATGAACAATTTGTCCTACGTTTCGTTACGAAAATAATGGGATTCTTTGAACAAATAAAATCAAATTTTGGAGCTACAACCAAGAACAAATTAAAACAATTCTCGAATATCAGCAGCAAAATTGTAAGGGTAAGTGAGAGAATCAATTTTCTAAAAAAGTGTAAAACTCTACAAATTATACCTAAATTCATAGTATTCAAAACTGCAAAATTCGGCTTTGTTAAATGGAGAAATCAGCATTCCTTTAACATACAATATCTAAATTTTCAAGTAAAAATTCTTTCTTTATGTATAAATGATGCATACACCGAACTCAACATTTTACATTCTAAAATTAAAAAATTAAAAACTGAAATTGAAAAAGTATTACCTCAGCAAACTATTATATTGTTTTTACAAACAAGACTATATCAAAATAATAAACTTAAAAATTCAATATATTCAACGCACGTTAAAAAAATTAAAAACCTATCATCTCACACACAAACTAACAACAATTACCAATGTACAAATAGTAATCCTACAAAAATAGGCAACAATGGTATATGTGGTAATAATCAAATTAACACATATAACAAAAACTGGATTGAAAATATTTCCAATATTAATATCCCCGACAATGTCATGGAATTTCTTAGTATCGACCCGAAATTTAATATAGATACCGCAAATAAAAATAACAAGAAATTACAAATAACTAAAATGGTATCTAGTATAGAGAATGCATTGGAAAATGTACATACATCTGAAAGAAATAACATCAGAGCCAGTACCTGTAATATTTTAACTAATTATAAAAACAAATTACACCTAATCAGAAACATAGCAGTTTAAACAGTAATTTAAATAAAACTAGGAGTTTTTTAAAAAACAATCCAGAATTAATCATAACAACTGCCGATAAAACTAATAAAACAATCATCATGACACAAACTCAATATCTAAATAAGATGAATGATTTATTAAGTGATAACAGCACGTATGAAAAATGTAAGGATAAAACGCGAATTACCCAACAAGAAAATAATACAATAGTTAAGGATCTCTGTAAAAAAGGCTTTATTGATAAAAAAATATATAACAGATTAATATCACATAATGGAATCTCACCAAAATTATATGGTTTACCAAAAGTACACAAGCCTAATATACCAATGAGACCAATATGTAGCTGCGTACAAGCACCGAACTACGAACTTTCAAAATTTCTATCAAAAAGCTTAACAAATGTAGTAGGGAAAACTATTTATAGCTTGAAAGACTCCTGGGAGTTAAAAAATTTGTTGATGAAATCAACATCCCGGAAAACTATATATTAATCTCTCTTGATATTACATCACTATATACAAATATACCAATAGACTTAACAATAGAAGCCATACAAAATAAATGGAATGATATCAAACAATTTACAAGCATAGAGGAAAAAGAATTTATCTCTACCATAAAATTTATATTAAATTCAACATACTTCTCATTCAATAAAACCTTTTATAAACAAACAGAAGGACTAGCTATGGGCCAACCACTTTCAGCTGTATGTGCAAATTTAACTCTGGAATATCTAGAAAACCAACTAATACCGACACTTTCAAATAAAATTGCATTTTATAAACGATACGTAGACGATTGTCTACTATGCGTTAATAAAAATGAAATACAGTACATATTACAGAAATTCAATGAACAACACAGGAAAATAAAATACACATTAGAAACAGAAAATGAAAATAAAATAAACTTCTTAGACCTGACTTTAATTAGATCTACCAGTAGAATTAAAACCAATTGGTATCAAAAAAAGTATCAGTTCGGGACGATATACCAACTTCCAATCAAAAACCAGTAATAAATACAAAATTAGCGTTATAAACAGCCTCGTGGACAGGGCCATTTTACTATCAGATAAATTGTTTCACAAAGAAAACATAATTAAAATCAAAAACATTCTTTTAAATAACTTCTACCCGCCACCTTTTATGAATAAGTATATCCAAAAGAGAATACATATAATAAATAACAAAAGCAATAAAAATCAAGTTGACATAGATTTACAACCTAACTGCTTTGGACCCGTATTTAACAACACCAACCAGGACAGAAATCAAAACAATCCAAATAAAAACAAAATATACATATCGGCACCATACATTCCACAAGTATCAGAAAAAGTTCAGAAAGAATTAGGTAAATATAACATACAATTAGCATACAGAAATGATAATAGCATAAAAAATAAATTATATTCAAAACTAAAAGATCCAATAGAGAAATTAAATCAAACCCATGTTATTTATAAAATTGATTGCTCAGATTGCGATAGGTGTTACATTGGACAAACCCAACAATATTTAAATAAACGTATAAATCAACATAAATTGTCAATTAGAAATTCCATAACAACTCCTAATTATTCATGTAGCACAGCATTAACAGAACACGCCATAAATAATTCACACAGTTTTAACTTTCCGGATACAACCATACTGCATAAAGAAAGAAATACCAAAAAACGCATGTTTTTGGAAATGGCCGAAATACAAAACAACAAAAAAACAGTAAATTATCAAACAGATATAGAAAATCTAAGTAGCATATATCGCAATCTTATTCAATAGTAACAATTTTTTAAACATCCTGTATATGTGCTAACTGCAAAACCTCTTCTCAACTCCTATCCAATATCATGTGAATGTTTACAATAACTCTGTCACTCGGACCATAAATATACTTCAGCTGTTATAATTACCTACTCTTAAAAAGAAACACATCAACGACCACACCAAATACTGACCATTCTCTGCCTAACTCGTCGAACTACACGTACATCACATACCCATCGAATAAAAAAAAAATGATGAAAAACAAAATTAAACCCACCCATACAGTGAAATTAAAATAGGAAATTTATATTAGGTAAGAAAACACTTTTTTAGATATGCATTCTGTCACTAATCTAATTTACGACTTATGTAAAACCATTATTTTTAATTATTTTTAGCTTTTAACCTTGAAAAAGTCCGAAAACTCGGACGAAACGTAGGACAAATTGTTCATATACTTGGCTGGAAGTCCTCTAGTAATAAAAATAGGAAATAAGTTTTTCTGTTTTTTATTGAAGAAAAAACCTATGAGGTGACGGTGCACATTTTAAGTGACATAAACAACAAATTGGATTAGTTGCAGAAAGTTTCGGAGACAGTAGATAAGCTAACAGACGTAATTGAATTGCAGAATGAACATTTGTCAAATGTAAGTATGTGGAACAAAGTACTTGTTAATTGTAAATAGGTAAATTCTAGTTCACCAGTCGAAAATAAAAAAATAATTGACAACCTTTGATTGAAGTTTTTTCAAAAATGAGGTTTCTACCTATAAAGATAGAGGTCGGTGGTTGCTACTATAAATTATGCATGTTATGAGTAGAGCTCGTATCTCAAATGATATTTTTGAGATGATTTGTCAACAGATAGAAAAGGATTTCCGACCCTTGAAACAGTTGAAAGATAATTATATATACATATTTTAAATAAACAAAGAAAATTTGCATTTAAATGTTTCAAAATTGTATTTTCACTCTACACGTGCTTCGGCTTTTTAAGCCCTTTTCAAGAGAACAGATGAGAGGTATTAAATTATAATTTGTGTTCCTTGCTTATACTAATAAAAATGGCTTGAAAGATTTGAAATTTTTTGTAAGGGAAAATAATAATTTAATAATAAGTAGCACACGCGCGTGTCCCAATGGTTCAAAGAACTTAATTTATTAGTTTATGTAAATTATCTAGGTTAAGTTATTTGTTATAGTTATAAAATGTTTGTTGCAATTGTGCTGAGGCTTCAAAGTATTGCAAGCCAACGCAATTATTGATTTTTATGAAATAGATAGAAATATACTTTTGTTAAAGTAAGACGTGTTTGAATAATCTCCAACCAGATATCAAGATATATCACGTGGCGATCCTGCCAGTCCTGGACTGATAAATGGTAGTCCTTTTTATAGTAAATTGGTTTTAATGGATAAAGAAGAAAAATAATAATTATAGTTTATGGTATTATGGATTATTTTATAAATTATTAAAAAGTGGAAGTAGTCAAACAAAGATCAATAAAGAAGGAAAAGAATTACAGTTATGGTGTTATGGATAATTTATAAAGTTAGCAAAAATGGGAAATAGTCAAACAAAGGAAGAAGTCATTGTAGCTGGTAATAGCGGTGGACAGACAAACGATATGGAAAAGACTCCTAGCTTTTCTATAAAAAATGTAATCGAAGTAGTGGTAATAATGTTGGCTGTATTAGTGGTAATGGTGTTTTGTTATGGGAGATGTAAAAAGAGGTTAGAAAAGAAGATCCGTACCGAGATAAGAGCAAGTCAAGAAATTGTATAAAAACAGCAACAAATTTTTTTTTTTTTTTTAGGTTTTTTAGGTGAAAAAAAATTTTAATTAGCAA
This sequence comes from Rhamnusium bicolor, assembly GCA_029963845.1. Taxonomy (NCBI): domain Eukaryota; kingdom Metazoa; phylum Arthropoda; class Insecta; order Coleoptera; family Cerambycidae; genus Rhamnusium; species Rhamnusium bicolor. The sequence continues at coordinate 17,761 of JANEYF010004572.1, read as the reverse complement.
TACATCACATGGCAAAATTAGGAAGTTACTAAAATGGTATGAACATTGTAAAGGAATTGAAACATTTTTTAGAAGAGCTAGTGGTTTTTCATCGCAATTTAAATAAGGACAGCGTTGTGAGACGAAAAGACAGTAATGTAACGAGCCGTAAGTTTAAGGATAATTATGAAAGTTTAAAAGATTTGTACAATAAATCGGAAGTAAATATTAAGTTTGGGGATGAAATTAAGGGGTATGTAAATAATATTAATAAATATTTAAATAGTATTGAGTCAATTTCGGATGGACGGTTACAGTCCTCGCCCACTGAGCAATCTGAAATAGATGAAAATAGTATAAAAATTCCATTAAATTCCGATTCATCAGGTCTAGAGTGGTCAGATACCGAAAAAAAAGTGTCAGAAAAATTTGATTTTAAAACAGCGGCAAGTTTGCTGCTAGTTATGAACGGTAGCGAAACTGTAACCAAGAAACTTATCGATGCTATTTGAGTTATATGATTCTATGTTAGAGGCCCGTGGTAAAAGCTTGTTGACTACTTATATTTTAAAGAAAAGTTTAACTGAAAGTGCAAAAATTAGGCTTAATAAAACTTATTCCTCAAACGCGGAATTAATTACTGATTTGAAAATCATTGTATTACAAAAAAATCTGTACCATATTTATCGACACAGTTAAATAATGCTAAACAGGGTGCACAATCTATTGAACAATTTGGCAAATCAATTGAAGAGTTATTAACAGATCTGACAATTACTCAGAGTGAGGGTGATGAAAATGCCGTAAAAATTTTGGGGAAAGTTAATGAAAAAATTGCTGTTAATTCTTTCGCAAAGGGGTTGAGAAACAATGATTTAAGAACTATTATTAAAGCGCGCAATTAACGCAAATTGGCCGACGCGATTCAAGGAGCTAAAGATGAAGAAATTCCGAATGTAGATCACGGTCAGGTATTTCATACCCGTGGATATAAAAATTTTAAATGCGGTTCCACAAATTATAATAAAAATTTGAGAGGGAACAATCATTCACATAACTTTTCAAGAAATAAAGATAGATGGGTGAATTACAATTCTAACTATAGGAGTCATAATAATAATAGAGGTACTTTTAACAATCGTGCCAGAGGTAACAATTTTAGAAATTATACGCAAAGGGCATATTACATGTCAAACTCAAATGAAAATTATGCAGCTAATAATGTAAATAGTGACTTTGGTCAAAATTTTCAAAGTACGCCATCTGATCCATTTTTTCGAGGCCCAACGAGAAATTAATAATAATGTTAAAATCTCGACATTAAATGGCTTAAATTTTGTTGAATTATTTTATGGGAATACTAAGTTAAAATTTTTATTAGATACTGGGGCAACAGTTAGCATTATTTTTAGCACATATCTAGCTAAACATGAAATAATTGACACATCAAAGAAAATTAATTTAAATGGAATTTCTGGGTCAACAGTATCAAAAGGTTCAGTTTCTATTTTATTACAAGTAAATAATATACAGCTCTGTCATCAGCTTTTATTAATGGATGACCTTGACCATAAAATGCATGGTATATTAGGTTCAGGTTTCTTTTGTAAATATTCAGCTATAATAGATTATGAAAAAAATGTATTTTCTTTCTGGTTTAACAATCAAAAAATTTTAATTCCAATACAATCTGCACAGGAATTTTATACTTCGATTCCTGGGAGATGTGAAATAGTAGAATATTTTAAGGTTGATATAACTGAGGATTGTGTTGTTTTACCGGGTGAAATATGTGAAGGAGTTTTCGTAGCTGGAACTCTAGCTAAACCTAAGCAAAACACGATACCTATTAAAATACTCAATGTTAGAAATCAAGAAGTTGTTCTCAAAAATTTTAGCCCTACGGTAGAAAAATTGGAAGATTATAATTTATGCGAATTAAAAAATAATAAAAGTATTTCAGTTGATAGAGCGAATAAATTTAATATTATTAATTAAATATAATTAAGGTAGACCATTTAAGTAGCGAAGAAAAAAGCACTTTAGAAAAAAATTTGCTTTAAGTATTCTGATATATTTCAATTAAAAAACGACCCACTGACAACCACTAATATTTATAAAGAAAATATACGACTAAATAAATCGGCTAAATCTGTTTATGTAAAGCCTTATCGGCTACCGCATGCTCAAAAGACAGAAATTCATAATCAAATTGATAAAATGTTAAAAGAGGGAATTATAGAGGAAACACGATCAAAGTGGTCAGCGCCTTTGCTGATTGTTCCAAAAAAGGTTGATCAAAAGGGAAATAAAAAATGGAGAGTTGTTGTAGATTGTAGACAATTAAATAAACAAATACAGGATGACAAATTTCCATTGCCCTGCATCACAGAAATCTTAGATTCTTTGTCTGGTGCTATGTATTTTTTCTTATCTTGATTTGACTCAAGGTTATTATCAGATCGAACTTGACCATTCTCGTAGACAATGTACAGCATTTACAACAGATCGAGGACAGTATCAAATGACGAGGCTCCCAATGGGGTTGAAAATTAGCCCTAGTGCTTTTTCTCGAGCAATGACAATTGCAATATCTGGTTTAAACTATGAACGTTGTTTTGTTTATATAGACGATTTAATTGTTTTTGGAAACAATTTAATAAATCATAATAGAAACTTAGTACAAATTTTTCAGAGACTGAGAGAGGTAAATTTGAAATTAAATCCAAATGTGAATTTTTGAAAAAAAAAATTATTTATTAGGTCATACTATTTCATCTGAGGGTGGTGTTCACCGGATCCTTCAAAAATTGAAGTAATTAAAAAAATTTCCAATTCCAAAAGATTCTAATGAGGTGAAAAGATTCGCAGCTTTTGCTAATTATTACAGAAAATATATTCAAAATTTTGCACATATTGCCACACCACTTAATAATTTAACAAGAAAAAATACTCAGTTTATTTGGACTGAGGAATGTCAACAATCTTTTGAAAATTTAAAGCAAGCGTTAATTACCTCACCAGTATTACAATATTCAAATTTTTCCCCAGATAACTGTTTTCAATTGAAGTGTGATTCTTCAGGATATTCACTTGGAGCTGTCTTGTCAAATGGGGACGACTGACCTGTTGCATTTGCTAGTCGATCTCTGAATAAAGCCGAGAGAAATTACAGTGTGAGCGAAAAAGAATTGGCGAGGTTAGTTTTTGCCGTGAGGCATTTTAGGCTTTATTTATTCGGTAGGAAGTTTATAATATTCACTGATCATAAGCCATTAATTTACTTGTTTGGGATGATGAACCCCTCTAGTAAGTTAACGAAATTTAGGTTAGCTCTCGAAAAATACGACTTTACAGTGAAGTATATTAAAGGTAAAAAAAATACAGTAGCAAATACCCTGTCACGAGTCGTTATATCTTCTGACGAATTAAAAAATTTGAACAGCATATGTAATACAGTATCTTACAACAAGAGCACAAGACAAACGGTCTGGAAATAATATGCAAATTGGTTTTGATGAAAGGATTGATCACCCTAGCATCGTGGAAGTATTAAAACTGCCTAGAGATTCTTTTCAGTTGTGTCCAATTTCTTGTTCTGAGTTTGAAAAAATAATGAAAGGCAAACAGTATGATTGCCGATTAGGGAACTTATTATGTGTTAAAGATTCGCGAATAATTGATTTAAAACAGGATCCTCGATCGGCATTAGACTTAGGTACTATGTTGAGAGACCTAAAAAGTATTTATGATACGTAAAAAATTCCGGAATTAACAATTTAAAAAAATAGAAAGTGCGCACAAATACTTGAAAATATTTTAAAGTTTCCAAATAAAATAAATGATAGTGGTATAAAAATATCTGTATTGAAAGATGTTAAGATTATAGATTATGAGTTTAGACAAATTATAATGAATGATTATCACATACTACCAACTGGTGGACATGCGGGGGTGAATCGTATGTATAATAATATAAAAAAGCATTATTTTTGGGGAGGTTTGCATAAAGATATTGAAACGTTCGTAAAAAAAAATGTGATGATGGCCAACGCTATAAACATTCCAATCCAAACAAAGAACCCATGACAATTACTAGTACCGCTTCCTCAGGATTTCAAAAAGTTTACTTAGATTTAGTTGGACCTTTGGAGGTAGATTCAGAAAACAATCGATATATTTTAACTTTACAATGTGAACTGACTAAATTTGTAGAGGCTTACCCTTTACAAAATAAAGAAGCGTATACAGTGGCAAAGGATTTTGTAGACAACTATATTTTGCGCTATGGTATACCAAATACAATTGTATCAGATCAGGGCACTGAATTTTTGGCATCTATTTTTTAAACAAATATGTGAACTTTTAGAAATTACGAAGCTGAATTCCACAGCATATCATCATGAGACACTAGGTTCTCTTGAAAATTCCCACAAAAACGTAGGAGCTTATTTGCGAATTCAAGTGGCAAAGCATACCAATGCTTGGAGCTCGTGGGTGCCATACTGGTGTTTTGCTTACAATACTACAGTTCATACCGAAACCAAGTATATACCCCATGAATTAATTTTTGTCCAAGTAGCTCGATTACCATCTAGTCTGAGTAAGAGTACAGATCCTTTATATAGATTTTGATGATTATCCGTTAGAGTTAAAATATCGGTTGCAACAAGCATGCAGCGATGCAAAAAACAGTTTAATTGCCCCTAAGCTCAAACGAAAATTGACTTATGACCAGAACCAAAAACTTATAAATTATAATTACTTAGTAATAGGGATCACATTCTAGAGTGAATCTGTTTTTTTTCTTCCTTTTTTTTGTGTATTTTATGACCTTTCATTCAGTTATTTTATTTTTTTATTTTTCTCTTTTTTTACTGTCTTTTTATGTAGTAGTACAGATATTGTATTTTCCTAACGGGCAACAATATAGCAATTAAACTTATCAAATATTTGAATGGGGCTGAAACTTAGATCAGTAATTGTATTGTTTTTCAGTCCATTTTGTAGGACATAATTCAAATTTAAATACAATTTGTTAGTATTATTATAATGATATGTACTTCAAATATTTTTTTTTTCTCGGTTTCCCGATGCCGGTCAGTCCTCCCGTGGCCTCCGACGCCTCACGGGAGTCGCGCCGGCGCATCAACTACAGCCACTCCCCACATCCCGCAGGGTTAGTGACTGTAGATATCAGAATCGTGTGCCCTAAGCAGACGGAGAGAACCCAGAATGACCGCTTTCTGCATTTGGCCTGCCAGCCACTCGGCTGATTTTTGGCAGGCCGGTATGATCTTCAGTTCCGAGAGCAGCGTAGGCTTTATCCCTCCGAGTACACCGATTATAAGGACGACCATTTTTACCGAGTAGCCTGGGTACAGCACTTGGAGGTCGTACCGGAGATCGCGATATTTGGTCCGTTTCTCCTCCTCCTTCAAGGTGATGTTTTTCTCCGCAGGTGCCGAGAACTCGATGACATACATCACCTTGAGTTGCTGGTCGAGGAGGACTATGTCAGGCTTGTTGGCTTGGATTAGCCTGACAGTCAGGAACGAGTAGTTCCAGTAAATCCGGCATTTCTCGTTCTCGACAACGGATTCAATATCTCCGGGGACGTAAGGCAGACTGGTGTCTGGTCTACCCCGTACGAGTGCCTTAGATGGTAGTATAGCACTCGTAAAGTCGTGTTATGTCGGTGGATGTAGGCCGAAATCGCATATATGGGGCATGCAGAAAGTAAGAGCATGAGCGATTCCGGCGCCTGATGGCAGGTCCTGCAGTTGATATCAGGAACCTCTACACGCCACACGCGGCTACGATAGACCAAGGTGTTCATAACACCATCCTAGCAGGCCATAATGAATCCCTCGGTCTCTGACTTAAGCCCGGCTGACCTTAGAAAGGCGAATGTCAGCCTGGTCGATAAACCCAGTGTTTCTATGTTCTTATAGAAGACGCCATGCTGGGGTTTATCGACATGCTGCCGAAACAGATTTTCCGTTTCGGCAGCTCTGATTCGGGCTTTCAGACGATTTGGCTGAAGTTCGGTGACTGACTCAACATCAGCACCTCGCCGGCCTCCTCGCCCGATGTCAAATGCGAGACCAAGTTCATCTGCGGCTCTTTTTGCTGCCTTGAACAATCCTGCTCCCACTCCTACAGTTTCGTGATGTTTTACGAACCGCAAGAGGGGATCTGAGCTCCTGAGTACGTTACATGCCATACTCAGTACTACTCTGCCATGCGTACACTCCAGGCTCAAGAGTCCTCGGCCCCCCGTTGACGTGGGAGGTACACACGAGGAACGGACGATCTAGGATGAATACTTCTGTGAATATTCATCATCTTGCGGGTATCTCTGTCTAATTGGCGCAGCTCATCTACCCTCCACTTTACTACTCCGAAGGAGTAGAGCAGAATCGGAACGGCAAGCATATTAGTTGCAGACACCTTGTTCTTCCCCGAAAGTTCGGAAGACCAAATCTTTCGGAGGCGGTGTCTGTACTTGCCGCGGAGAGAATCTTTCATTTATGATACATCCTGGATGTGCCTTTGATGCACACCCAGATATGTATAGGTCTCTCCGGCATCCAGATGTCTTAGGATGCTTCCGTCTGCGAGCTGCGCATCTTCAGGGAATTCCCCGCATCGTCATCTCTTGAGGTGGACGACTGCACATTTGTCCAACCCGAACTCCATACCAATTGCCCGCGTATATTCTTCGACCACCCTAAGAGCGTTTTGTAGTTCGCGCTCTCCGGAGGCATAAAGTTTAAGGTCATCCATATAAAATAGATGGGTGACCTTATGCCACGATCGCTGGGTGGCCCGCATTGATGTCCGCGGGTTTGGCGGAGCCCAACAGACAACGGCAGCAGTGAGATGCAGCAGAGGAGAGGACTCAGGGAGTCACCCTGGAAAACTCCTCTCCTAAATGCCACCTGCTCTGTCGTGACCCGCTGTGCACCTGATGTTATGGTGAAGCGGGTCTTCCAGAGCGGCAGCAGCTGTTCTATTCATCTCACTAGTGGTGCTGGTACCGCAAGACATTCGAGCAAGTACAACAATAGCTCTTGTGATGTTGTATCAAATGCCTTGCGGTAATCAATCCAGTCCATCGATAGATTCCGCTTGTATTGCACAGAATCCTGTAATACAGCGGTCTATCAGCAGGCTGTCCGTGCAACCTGCCATGCCCTTCTTGGCACCACGCTGTTCGTGTATCTGCTGGAAGACCGGATCAATAAACCTCAGCGTCCTAGCATACAATATACGTGTAAATATCTTGTAGCAGGAGTTAAGGCAAGTGATCGGCCTATAATTCCTCGGGTCGGAAAGATCCCCCTTTTGGGGATAAGCACAGTACGTCCCTCGACGAACCAGTCCGGAATCTGCTGCCCCTCGTTCAACCATGAGTTGAAAACTCGCGCCAGACGGCGGTGAGTGGATGGAAATTTCTTCCACCACCAGTTGTTAATGCCGTCTGGGCCCGGGGTAGCGAAGTTCTTGGTACCAACAAGTGCTTGTTGGACTTCCTCCGTACTGATTGCCGGGCACACTTCTTCTGGCTCTTCAAGATGTCTGTGACACAGAGCCTCGAAGTGTGCAATTGATGGAGTGTCGGTATTGAATGGACGCGTCGTTTCGTAGATTCCCTTCCAGACGGTTTCGACATCTTCTACAGTTGGCGGATTCTCGACAACACGCTGTGGCTCTTGAAAGAGGCGGGAAGGATTCATACGGAACAAATTGTTTTGTTCCATACTCCTCACCCGCCTCTTCAATGTTTTCTTTATCGCCATGAGCGATATTATTATTATTATTATGATTATTATTATATAGGAGATAAGGTTATGTTAAGAAATAATCCCACAAATAAATTAGAACCCATATATAAAGGTCCATATTGTGTTATTGAGGATAAACCTCCAAATATACTTATAAAAATGGGTGATAATTTACTTCAGGTGCACAGAAATAGGGTTAAGTTGTACCATGAATGAAAAAAAATGCATGTCTTATGAGCTCAGCATATATTTTTTTTATCTTCCCCGAGGGAGATGTAAGGGGAAAATAATAATTTAATAATAAGTGGCACACGCGCGTGTGTCCCAATGGTTCAAAGAACTTACTTTATTAGTTTATGTAAATTATCTAGGTTAAATTATTTGTTATAGTTATAAAATGTTTGTTGCAATTGTGCTGAGGCTTCACAGTATTGCAAGCCAACGCAATTGATAGAAATATACTTTTGTTTTAAGACGTGTTTGAATAATCTCCAACCAGATATCAAGAGATATCACATTTTTAGAAAAGTCAAATTACTTTATCTGAAATGTGGTGACCTGCGAATATTTGTTGTTCATTTGTAACCGTTTTTTTATTTTTTGAAGCTTTCTTAATTTCTAATATTTCTAGTAAGTCTAATTTTTTGCTTCTCTTTTCGGAATGAAGTAATTCTACATTATCCATATTTATAAAGTGATTGTTTTCTATACAGTGTGTTGACATGCCGGTGCTATATACTTTGTGATAAAGTCAGCAATAAATTAAGTAAATTAGGTTGCAAAACAATATCTGTAAATAAAAATAACCTAGGAAAAATGTTAATAAACAGTAAGGATAAAACAGAAAAACTACAAAAGACAGGAGTGTATACACTAAAATGTAGTGACTGCGACGCTATATACATTGACCAGACTGGACGTAACATAAAAAAAGCGACTTGACGAGCATAAAAAGTCTATTGTAAATAACGTATATAAATTCTTGAACAATTTTCTACCAGAAAAGAACTTAGACTACGATGAATCGATGATAAGATATTACGGTCGCCACGGATGTAAGCAGTTCATCCGTGGTAAACCTATAAGATTCGGATTTAACATGTGGTGTGTAAATTTCACTTCTGGATATTTATTGAATTTTGATATGTATCAGGGTAAAGATCCCAAATCCTTAGGAAAAGATGAAAACCAGTTTGGTAAATGTTCAGCTACATTTATTACAATGTTTTCAGAAATCGAGGCTATAAAAAAGTTTTCATATAACTTGTTTTTTGACAACTTGTTTACAACAGTCAATTTGCTGGTGTATTTGACAGAAAATGGATACACAGCCTCTGGAACAATGAGAAAAAACAGAGTTCCGAAAGAATGCCCTTTACTAACGAAGAAAGATTTTGCCAAAACAGGAAAGAAGGAAGATCATTTCTCAATAATTGAAAGAACTAATGGAATAATCTTTACTAAATGACTGGATATCAGTGTGGTTACAGTTGCATCAAATTCTTATGGCATTTCACCAATGAATCAAGTAAAGAGATATTCCAGAAAAGACAAAAAGCACATTCAAGTATCTAGACCTTTTGTCATAGGAGAGTACAATAGTGGAATGGGAGGGACAGATCTGATGGATGGAGGTGTAAATTGCTATAGAATTGGAATTAGGTGAAAACAATGGTGGTGGTGCATTTTCACGTGGCTTGTTGATGTTTCCATTGTAAATGCATGGATTATTCAGCGCAAAAGTGGAAAAGCTATCTCACAACTAGATTTTAGAGGTGAAATAGTAAATGTTTATTTAACCCGATATGGTTAATGCTCCCAAAAGAGTGGGAAGACCATCAACCTCCAAAAATAGTATAACTTTGAACAGAATTAGCGGTGATTTGAGATACGATAGACAAGATCATTTGCTAGTGGAGATACCAGAAAAGAAGAAAAGAATATGTGCTGATGAAGGCTGCTGTTTTATTATCCGCACAATGTGCAAAAAATTTAACGTCGGACTTTGTCTGCCATGTAACTATATATTTCATACTAAATAATTTATATTCAAATATGCTTAAATTTAAAAAGTATTATTTAACAAATCTAACCAATCTTATACCTCAATGTCCCAATGTTGCCATATGGCAACGCATGTTTTACAAAAAACTGGTGTATTCAATCACATTTTATTATCATTTTTGACTAAGCCACGTTAAATATAACTGAAATAATACAAAACTTTCAAAAAAAAAATTCGGGCTTTAATGGGTTAATGAAAAAAATTCAGTTCACTTTAGAAAAAGAAAATGAAAACGGTTTAAACTTTTTTAGACGTCAACATAAAAAATCATAATTGTTGTTTAGGAATTCGATATCTACCGTAAACCTACCTGTACAGATACAGTAATACACAATAGTTCTAACCAGTCTTTCCAAATAAAAATGTCATCGTTTCATAGTTTTGTTCACGGTCTACTAACCTGTCCTTTAAGTCCAAACAATTTTGAAAAATAAGTCAACATAACAAAACAAATAGCAAGGAATAATGGATACAAAGAAAGTATCATAGATAATGTAATAAAAACAAAACAAAAGAAAAATATGTATAAGGAGTTTTATGCTGGTTCTGTACAAGACGCCAATATCATCCATAAATGTATTAATTAGAGACCTGGAATTAGTGATAAAGTCAGCAATAAATTAAGTAAATTAGGTTGCAAAACAACATCTGTAAATAAAAATAACCTAGGAAAAATGTTAATAAACAATATGGATAAAACAGAAAAACTACAAAAGACAGACTGGACGTAACATAAAAAAAGCGACTTGAAGAGTAGAAAAAGTCTATTGTAAACAACGTATATTATAAACAATCTCTTTATAAATATGGATAATGTAGAATTACTTCATTCCGAAAAGAAAAGCAAAAAAATTAGACTTGCTAGAAATATTAGAAATTAAGAAAGCTTAAAAAAAATAAAAAAACGGTTACAAATGAACAACAAATCGTCGCTTTGATGCAGAACTAGCCTATGTCCAATTTTCACGAAATTTACTTTTAAGTTGATATATATATAGTATTAAGACATGGTCTACCTAGTGTAGAAATATCTTATCTGCATTATACATGAAAAAGTTGATATTACTCAAAACTAAAGTATCCTAAGTCCTAAGTATCTATTCATTCTGTGCAGTAGTATCCTATGTGATAAATTTGGTAACATAAGATATAGTGCTATAATATAATATGGACATAGGATAGTAGATGCAGGAGATAGACTAGTTCTGATCTAAAGAACAATTATTTTACGTGGACATAGACTAACTAATAGATGTGGTTTTGATGTTTACACTTCTTAAGAGTGAAAGTACGTACGAATGTGACTTGACTTTGTGCCGCATGTGATTCTGCAATATTAATTATATTTTTGTGTTGCTGTGAAAAGTGAATAAACTATAATATTTCTTATTACTCAAATGTTTAGTCAAAGATCTCGCAAGATTTTGGAAATGGTAACTAAAGGCGCCAATGGTAAGTTTTTACTATTATAATAATATTGAATCAGCTTAACGGTTTGTTGCAACACGAAATGGTAGTTAAATTATTTTGCATATAAAATCAAACTATGAATTGTCTTGTATTTTAAGACTGCGAAAATTCTTAAATATTTAATTTTTCTTTTGTAAATCTCAACACGTTTATCTTCAAAATTGAGGTTATGGAGTCTTTTAATATCTATATTATAAACGGTGTAATAAACATCGTGTGTAAAAAGTATTGAAACATGACCATAACTTTTAAAATATTTGTTGTATAAAAAACCCTTGGACACTGGACAGGTCGATTTCTATTTCTAGTTTGGTGCAATTTATAATTTTTTATTTTATAGGGGTGTGTAAAATCCTCAGCCACCTCAATTTTTTTTATTAACAATTAAAAGTTATGGTCATGTTTCAATACTTTTTACTCCCGTTGTAGTTAAAATCGAGGTTAAAATTTTCTTAGTAACTCGGTACAAATGTATACATCTCAAAATTCAGTATTTTCAAACTGTTTAATTATGATTAATTTTCATTTTAAAATTGCTTCTTTTTAAATAAAAAAAGCATCTTTAATGTCTACATTTTTGTTTAAGTTTTTAAATGTAAACTAATTCCTATGTGTATCCCTTTTAGGAGACAGCAGCAAAAAATCTAAAGAAAAAGAAATGTTGCCTTTAAGGGATTACAATTCTGTGGCAGACATAGTTCCACCTCGAAATTTGTTATACTATGAGACATTAACAGCTTTTAACAAAGACAATATAAATGAAAATGGTATCACCGATTTACTCAAAAAGTCTATTTTCCAAGATTTCGTCAGACCAGATGAGAACATTGAAGATATAAATTTATTAAATGAGAATCAGGATTATGATGTAATTGAAATAACTACCCCAAAAGAATTAATAGAAGCTGTAGATGCTGATTTGGCGATGGACATTGCAACAGTTGAGGTTACAATTCCTTTAAGCGTCTTACAAAATAAAAATGACAATTTATTAGTAGCAGAGAGTGTAGTTAAAAATAAAACAGTTGCTGAAATCTTGAAAACTGTTGTAGGAAAGGTACAAGAAATTTGGTGGAAAGCTAGTTTACCAACAATATCAAATCAGCAATGTGTTGCCTTATTGAAAAATATCATAAACAATTTATGGATCTCAAGAAGTCCCTAAAGAAAACAAGTGATTCTGCAAAAAATAAATTACAGCGTTTTCAAATTGACGCAAATACAAGATTATTTGATATTTCAACATGTAAGTGTGTGGAATTTTCATTATGTACTTGTGAAAAGCTAAGGAAAGTCCCTACAGTAGAACGTGAATTTTTGAAGGCTGAAACAACCAGAGTTTTAAAGCAAAGGCAGCAGAGGAAAGAAGTGAAGGTTAACTGCAATGATGCCAAATCTGAAACAAAAACTCAACCTGACTATAATGACGATGTTTTATCAGATTCATCAACACAAACGGATACGGATTCTGACGTGGATTTCCAACCAACACCTTCTACAACAGAAATGAAAATTGGGCTACCTTCACTAGCAAAGGCGATAGACCGAGCTGGATTATCGAGTCGAAAAGGCGCAATGATAGCTAGTGCAGTACTTGAAGATGTCGGATTAATTACAAAAAATGACACGTCGTATGTAATCGATAAATGTAAATTGGATCGTCAAAGAAAAAGGGCTCGACTTGATTTACAGGAAAAAATACTGAAAGACGGTACAACTTTACAAGCACTTTATTTTGACGGACGTAAGGATCGTACTCTTCAGATTGAAAAACAAGGAGCCACATCATCTAGAAAAATTGTAGTAGAAGAGCATATAGTTTTACTACAGGAGCTAGGAGGCGATTATATTGGACATGTGACACCTGAAAACGGTACCGCTAAGAAAATTGCAGCAAGCGTTTTAAATTATCTTGACGAAGCCCATATATCTACTACTGATCTAATTGCTATTGGGTGTGATGGGACAGTGGTGAATACTGGACCCCATGGTGGTGTTATACGTTTGTTGGAACTGCATCTCAAGCGACCACTGCAATGGTTGATATGCCAGTTGCACGCAAACGAGCTACCACTGCGCCATTTGATCCGCTATTTGGATGGAAACACTACAGGCTCTGTTTCATTTTCAGGTCTCATTGGAAAACGTCTCGAATTATGTGAGCACTTACCAGTTGTGAGATTCAGTAAAATTGAGATCGAGTTACCTAAGATGAATTTAGCAGAACTAAACACTGATCAAAAGTATTTGTATCAGATGTGCCATGCTATATCTTCGGGAAATTGTCCAGACAACTTAGCAAATAAATCGCCAGGCAAGATGTCTCACGCAAGATGGATCACTACGGCAAATCGTGTATTACGGGCTTATATTGGAATTAAAGAGCCATCTGCCACTCGTAAGATTCTTACAGAGTATACTCTGAAAGTGTATGCCAAAGTTTGGTTTCTAATCAGATCTTCACCTGTGTGCACAACTGGGGCTCATCACCTCTGGAAACTTATTCATTATTCAAAATATATAAGTGATAAATTAAAAGCTGTGATTGATCCGGTAATCCAAAGAAATGGCTTCTACGGCCATCCTGAAAATATATTAATTTCGATGATCTTCGATTCACGTCGGCATGTAAGAGAATTGGGAATCAGAAAAATATTGAAATCCAGATCAAAAATCGAAGAAAATAAGAAATCAAAGAGTACTATTCGAAAATTTGAAATTCCTACATTCAATTTTGATGCCGAATGTTACATAGATTTGATAAACTGGCAAGAATGCACAGTTACAGAGCCTCCGCTAACAAAACACTTCTCTGACGAAGATATTGAAGGTTTTATTGAAACCGGTAATTTGCCAGAGGGAGACCTGTGGAAACTACCTTGCCACACACAGGCTGTCGAGAGAGATGTTAAGTTAGTGACAGAAGCGTCATTGGCAGTCTGTGGTGATAAAAATAGAGATGGCTGGATACGTACAACAATAGCATCTAGGAAGATAATGCCAAAGTGTGATACGAAATCGGAATATGTAGTAGACAAATAATTATTAAATGCCCACATGTGAGGGTGGATGGGTGGGCAGGGGTGGAACTCGATGGCAGCCACCTCCACGTGGTGAGTTCTGGGTTATTTTGTGTAATAATTATTGTGCAAAATAAGCAAAGGGCTGCTTTAGTACTTGTGCGACATAAAAATATATTTAGACGAGTTTTGAGGGGCTGGCGGGGGGTCTAACTACATTACAAATTTAAAAATATTTTTATGCGTAAATAGGGAACCATAAAATAGCCTTTCCCACCAGAGGCTACTTAGTTTTATTTGTACTATTTTTTTTTTTTTTTTTGGAGGCATGGCTTAAAAATTTTTTGAAAAAAAAACAATTTTTTTTAATAAAAGACCAATCTACAACTTTTTTCACTACAGGCATTTCGAATTTTCTAAAAAAGTTAAAAATACAGGAAAAAATGCAGAGAGTGGAGGGAATTTTACAAGGGCTTTGTTTTGACGGTTGTAAGGATCGTACTCTTCAGATTGAAAAACAAAGAACCACTCCTCCTAAAAAATTTGTGATAGAGAAGGTTTTGGTTTTGGCCCCCCCCGTTGTCTTAGGCAGTTATATTGGACATGTGACACCTGAAAACGGTACTGCTAAGAAAATTGCAGCAAGTGTTTTAAATTATCTTGACAAAGCCCCATATATCTACTACTGATCTAATTGCTATTGCGAGTGATGGGACAATGGTGAATGCTGGACCCCATGGTGGTGCTGAACGTTTGTTGGAACTGCATCTCAAGCGACCACTGCAGTGGTTGATATGCCAGTTGCGCGCAAACGAGCTACCACTGCGCCATTTGATCCGCTATTTGGATGGAAACACTACTGGGCCTTGTTTTTTTTTCCAGGTCCGATGGGAAAACATCTCGAATTATGTGAGCACTTATCAGTTGTGAGATTCAGTAAAATTGAGATCGAGTTACCTAAGATGAATTTAGCAGAACTAAGCACTGATCAAAAGTATTTGTATCAGATATGCATGCTATATCTTCGTCAAAGTGTCCAGACACTTAGCAAATAAATCGCCAGGCAAGATGTCTCACGAAGATGGATCACTACGGCAAATCGTGTATTACGGGCTTATATTGGAATTAAAGAGCTATCTGCCACTCTTAAGATTCTTACAGAGTATATTTTGAAAGTGTATGCCAAAGTTTGGTTCCTAATTTTTTCTTCGCTTGTTTGTAAAGGTGGGTCTCTCGTCGGCCGGAAACTTATTCATTATTTTTGATATTTGAGTGATGAATTAAAAGCTGTGATTGATCCGGTAATCGAAAGAATTGGCTTCTACGGCCATCATGAAAATATGTTATTTTGGATGTTGTTTAGTCTACCGCGGGTTGGAAAGGGGAGGGGGTTTAAAAAAATTTTGAAAACTAGAAAAAAAAAACAAAAAAAGAGAGGAGAAAAAAGAAATATTCAAAAATTTGAGATTCATACGATTCAATTTTGATGGCAGATGTTGTTTAGGTTTAAAAAAGTGAAAAAAAGGTACAATTAGTATTCTGCCGATAACAAAACTTTTCCCCAAGAAATTTGTTGGGTTGTTTATTGAAGCCGGTATTTTGTGGAGGGGGGAGACCTGTGGAAACTACCTTGCCACACACAGGCTGTCGAGAGAGATGTTAAGTAGTGACAGAAGCGTCATTGGCAGTCTGTGGTGATAAAATAAATTGGCTGGATACGTACAACAATAGCGTCTAGGAAGATAATGCCAAAGTTTGAATCGGAATATTTAGTAGACAAATAATTATTAAAATGCCCACATGGAAAGGTGGACAGGGTGGAAGTCCGATGGCAGCCACCTCCACGTGGTGAGTTCTGGGTTATTTTGTGTAATAATTATTGTGCAAAATAAGCAAAGAGCTGCTTTTGTACTTGTGCGACATAAAAAATGTATTTAGACGAGTTTGAGGGGCTGGCGGGGGTCTAACTACATTACAAATTTAAAAATATTTTTTATGCGTAAATAGGGAACCATAAAATAAGTCTTTCCACTAGAGGCTACTTAGTTTTATTTGTACTATTTTTTTTTATTTTTGGAGGCCTGTTTTTAAAAATTTGAAAAAATTTTGAAAACATTTTTTTTAATAAAAGACCAATCTACAACTTTTCACTACAGGTATTTCGAATTTTCAAAAAAGTTAAAAAGCGACCCACCCTACTGCACAAATATTTACATACTGAAAGTAGCTGAAAATTACACCAGGGAACGAGATGCCAAAATTACAAATTTAGCAGAAATAAAAGCTGTTATTGGGTTACTGTATCTAGGTGGAGTTTTGCGATCATCACATTTAAGACTTTCCGATTTATGGGAAACAGAGCGTACCGGAGTGGAAGCGCTTTTAGACTCACAATGTCCTTGAAACGATTTGAGTTCTTATTAGGTTGTTTACGTTTTGATGGTATAAGAGACCGCACTGAAAGGAAAGCATTGCAATAAACTTGCTGCCATTAGAAACATTTTTGACGAGTTTGTTGCTCGTTGCAAGATAAATTACGTGGTTGGATATACTGTTACAATTGACGAATGGAGGGATCCAGAGGGCGATGCCAGTATATTAAAGCAAACCTGCTCGGTAGACTAAAAATTTTATCGATAGCAGATTCTAAGAATTACTATACAGTAAACATGGAAGTTTACGTAGGCAAACAACCTGATGGGCCCTATGTAGTTGACAACAGCGCACTTAGTGTTGTGAAGCGGTTAATAACTCCAATAGCTTTATCTGGGCGAAATGTGACTATTGATAATTGGTTTTCATCAATTCCATTAGCATCATACTTGCTTGAGCAGAAGTTAACAATGGTAGGAACAATTAGAAAAAATAAGAAAGAGCTCCCTGAAAAATTTGTGGTTTCCAAAGACCGTGAGCAGTACAGCAGTTTATTTGGATTCCAAAAGAAATAACCATTGTTTCGTATGTTCCCAAAAAAGGTAAAGTTGTTACATTTCTCTCAACCTTTCACCATACTAATGAAATTGATGAGAAAACAGGTGAGAGTACAAACCTAAAATAATCACATTTTACAATGACACAAAAGTTGGTGTTGATAAGGTCGATGAAATGTATGGTATCTATTCAGTCTCTAGAAAAAGTGCCAGGTAGCCCTAACTATACTTTTCTTCCCTACTACATTGCGGGAATAAATAGCCAGATACTTTATGAAACAAACACAAGATCAAATCTATAACACGTCGAGCATATTTAAAAGATATTTTCAAGGCGTTAACTGGGATTATATAATGCATCCTGATTCAAAAAACCTACTGATACCAAAGAGCTACATCACCCAAGAGCTCGTCAGTTTCTTGGTGTTACAGAAGAAATACCGCAGATGTACAACTCAACGCCCAGTAAGTTATGCGCATTTTGTTCATGTAAGTAAGAACAGAAAA
>JANEYF010004571.1:0-33816 GCA_029963845.1 Rhamnusium bicolor | reverse complement strand
AAAAGTATTAAATGAATAAAATAATAGCATCAAAAAGCAAATTCAATGTGTTTCTGCAGTAAAATGTATGTTGTCATTTTCAGATATCTTATATTTTCTAGTTTAGGATACAGTTATAATCATATGTGCCTGGTCAAAGTTAAACAATTTTGACACTTTAATCATTTATTATGTTTTATTTTTTTGTGAGGAAAGTGGTCATTTTTATAAGTTTGAGATAAACCCTGTTGTTTTGTACCTCCTAAATTTTACTTTGATGAAAGGAAAAGTAAAACAATTTAATTAAACTTCTATTAATACTCCAAATGATCAAATATTTAACGAAACGTGTACTTTACCCTGAACGTCTGTATATCGTTTCTAAATCGATGTGTTACTAGGAGACACACGTGTAGTAATACAAATCAAATGGTCAATAACATAACCAATACCTTAGAACTGGGGTTAATAATAAACTTTCGTTGGTTTATCAAGTTTTGAAGGTCGCGGTTGCTTGAAAAGAGCGTTATGTAAATGCAATGGAATCTATATCGTATGTTAGTACAAAGTAGAAGGTATATCAAGGTCACAGTTCAAATGGGAATATACAGAAAGAAAGAGAAAATATTAATGTCCATTATAATGGAATCGACCTTGACAATTGGAGTTTTTCCCCCCCAGTGGAGATGTCTCACTAAACTAAGAGTTGGATTTTTTAAATGTATGTGATTCTACATTACGGTTTAGATATGTTGACACTTTGTCGGAATCGAATTGGATAAAAATATAGGGGAGTTTCACGTTTCCATTAAGTAGACGTTTCGACAAAATATCGACAATATTTATTCTCGAACCGTCGACTTAAGAAGGTTTCCTTACATTTTTATCCAATTTAGTTCCGACAAAATATTAAGACACTGAGTAGTGGTGAATACGAAACTTCATTAAATTATGGGGTATATCAGAAGTAGGAATATAAAATAAGTGCCATAAAGTTACCGCTTCATGAGGTTTAATAAATATGGAAAAAATTTGGCGAGCACAGATTTCTCAAATTCTATCGATTGTGCAAATCAGAAAAGTGAGAAATACCCATTTGCTCACTTACATATGTAGCAAGAAAAGCTTATTTTGCCTTAACTTTCACATCATAATGGACTATGTTTAAAAGTATAAAACACAATAACTATGAAAGTATGTAAAATAAAACAGAAAATACCTACATACTTGCTGAAACAACACTACTAAGATATTCACTCAATGAATTTGATAGCGTGACGGCATGAAAAGAACCTTGTGACTCATAGGTTCTGTTTCGATCAATTTTTAAAAAAAGAAAATAATAATTAACCATGCCTAAATTTAATAATGAAACTGCATAACTAAAAAACTACAATCTATTCCACATAAAGAGCATGAATTTA
Organism: Rhamnusium bicolor; assembly: GCA_029963845.1. Lineage (NCBI taxonomy): Eukaryota > Metazoa > Arthropoda > Insecta > Coleoptera > Cerambycidae > Rhamnusium > Rhamnusium bicolor. Next base: position 32,413 of record JANEYF010004571.1, on the reverse strand, counting down.
AAAGAACTTTCTTTGAGAAGGACTGGCTTAGAAAATCTTAAATCCAATTTTTAAAAAATAGTTGAGAATTAGATTTATTAACATTTTGGTTGCTTTCTACATTATTATATTATCAGTTTAATTGGATAATAATTTGTGAGAAGTACTAGTTATTACCTAAGAACGTATAATCACATTTAACGATGTTGAAACTATACTTTTTATAATTATTTCTCAAATTATGTATTTCTAAGTAAGTACATGTAAAGGAAAGTTAGTTTTAGATGAATTGCGCAGGTTGAAGAAACTAAGAAATCCTTTAGAACTCACTTTAACAATATGCAAAAATGTCACAACAGTGATGAGAGTTGAAACAGGTCTTTAATCCTCTCTGGTTCTTTTTCAAAGAGTCATCTTATGGTTTAGTGCATTTAAATCTTTTAACAATATTGCCTATTATATCTCTAGGACACAGGAATCATAGAATCACCGATTCTGCATAAATTTACATTTTTTATAATATGTTTACAATTTGCATAATCAATTTTATCATAAATACATTACATTATTTAAAGAGGAAACTAGAGAATAAATGTCAATTTTGGAACAATAATTGATTATTTTAATTTCAAAAATTCAGTCATGACAAGTAGCAACAAAAGCGCGTCCACTGGTGCGACGTTCGTTAGGACCTGGTTTACGTTTTCACGTAAAAAAACCCTAGTGTAACACTGACGTAGTTTTCCCACGAAATACCAAAACACTATATACTGCACTCGACGCGCGTTTCGCCAACCGGTTGGCATCATCTGGAGATGTTAAAAACTAATTATTGTGCTAAATTAAATTAAAATTTCATTTTATACCTAAACTATTGTCACGGTTAGGTGAACCGTGACCGCTAACCAATAAAGCGGGCTACCTGGAATTAGCCCTCTGTCACTATTCATACTACTTTTACAATTTGTGATTTCCAAGCTCTCAAATGCATCCAGCTGTCTAGTATTTGTTACATTCCTAATTCATCTTAAATTGCTAATATCTGTTTTATGGGTTTTCTCAAACGCATGTTGGACAACACTAGACTTATCTGTTCTACCATATTTGAGATGGATCATATGCTCTTTGAATCTAGTTTGAATTGATCGTCTAGTTTGTCCAACATACTTTTGAGTCCAGTCCTTACAGCTAGCTTCGTAAATCCCTGACTTTTCGTTTGTTTGAATTTTGTCTTTTGGATTGCCTAAAAGTTGTTGTAGTTTATTTCCCGATGAATGGACCACTGTCATACCTATATCTTTAAAAATCTTACTAATACGGGTATCTGAGGATCAAACGGAATCGATACAAATTTCGGAATTTCGCTTTCATTTTGAAAGGTCGAGGAATTTCGATGTAGCTCTTTAAATTTTCGTTTCCTAATTATTTTATCAATTAAATATACAGAATATTCATTACTCGCAGCTATATCCTTAATCAATGTCTTTTCTTTTTCAAACTCTCCTTATTGAGAGGAAGCTTAATAGACCATGGACTAGAAACTTAAAACTCGCCATTTTGTGTTGAGCTACAATGGTGAGAGTCCTTAGATATATCTTTACTGTATTTTTACTTCTGTATTTTTTCTGTATATGTCAAATTCTAACTTATTATCACAATTTCTAATTATTAATACATCTAAAAATGGTAGTTGTCCAGAGTTTTTAATTTCATATGTGAATTTAACTGACGCGAAACGACTGTTTAATTTAGAAACAAAGTTGTCAATATCAGCGACTCTTGTATCAAACACTGCAAAATCATCCACATACCTAAGCCAAACCCTGGGGAAATACTCGAATTCTTTCTTGCTTCTGTCTCGAATCTGTTAAAATTAATTGAGCTCGATTTTCAGTAAAACTAGATCAATAGATCGAACAAATATCAACACTGGAATTTAAGCAAACGAATTTGTGCTCTAACTCCAATAATATTAACCGTCGTTTTTGATAGATGCTCGAATGCAACCAACAGAATAGGTGATTTTATTCAACATGTCGAGATTTTCTGAAGATGATAATGTTAATTTTGTAGTTATATAGCACAAATTAGTGTCTTTGGACAACAGACTATGTTCGTTACACTGAATTAAATAATAATGCTCAGGAAATGGGAAAAGATAAAAGTCTCATTGATTTACAATATCATTGTTCAGTAGTCAGAAATTTCTGTAACTTGCTGGATCTTCAGTTTGTAGTTCATGGTATAACGTAATGGATGTACCGACAATATTACATCTCACACTCACATACCCAAACACTGTAAGCTTTTCGTCAGATTCGTCAATTCTGAGGCTATTACTTCAAGTACCACTAAATACCTTCCTGCACAAATTGATTATTTATATTCTAAAAAGATATGTATGTATGCTCGTATCATCAAAGTACAACTAAATATAACATTTTAACGTTTTCAATGTAATCTGTACTTGAATTAGAAAATACTTTTACTCGATCAACAATGAATTCTAGTTAATCCATTGCGAGCTCGAATAACTGTCAACGTGCTGCGTTATGCTTTCTATCTATTTTTGCATTTTTTTTTTTTTTTTTTTTTCTAAACCAGGATGGAGTATCATACCAATGGGTTATCTGCTATGCTATGCCACTACGCATATTGAGAATGACGACATACTGACAGCGCTCACATTTTTTGTTATTATACCAAATCATACCAAATAAAGTTAAACTAATTATTATAATATACTGAATTATAACAAACCAACAACGAGTGGCTGAGGAATTTTTACAGTTTTTTCTCAAGTGAAGCATATAATGAATATAGCCTCAAAGATAAATATCGTCATAAATCATTCTTGGAACTGATAAAGGTAAAATTTAATCTGTCATCGTTTTATTTTCATCCAACCATCGAAATAATGAAATTGACGAAATAATAAAATACAACCAAAAAATTATACTGGATTTAATAATATTTCTATAACTAATATAAAACAAAATATAAATTTCCCTTAAACATCTTTACCATCTATTTTAAATTTCTCAGACTGCAGACTGGCGTTATCTTTAACTCTGCAAATTGGATGTAGTTACACCTCTCTACAAAAAAAGGTGAAAACATGTAATCTCCAATCCTTTAGACTCATAACCCTTTACCAATTATATCTAAAATACTGGAAAATGCTTTAAAACATCAACTGGTCCAATATTTTGTCTAAACATAATATAATTATATCGGTAACATACGGAATTCAGAAAAATATAAATACCTTAAATGCCACTTTGACGTTAATGGACAAAATAAACTTCATTATTGAATAAAACGAAAAAACAAGGGTATTTTCGACGACCAAAGACATTTGACTAACAGATACGTTATATTATCACGCAGAGGGTTACCAAATTAATGATTTAAATTATGTTCGATAGATCGCAGAATAGTAGAGTTGCATAATATCAAAAGTGACGTTTCATGATCTACAATCTGTAGAACAAAATATGAAATGCGGTGCCGCAAGACTCAATACTTGGGCCGATCTTCTTCTTAATGTACATCTATTTGATTTATACTTTTCCGAAGCTTACTTTTCTTTTTATTCGCCGATGATAACAACAACAATAAATTTCCAACAACTCATTAAACAAAGTCGGTTTTAATGAATAATATATCAGAGTGGTTTGAACTAATAAAATCTTACTTAATAAGTAAAAACATTTAACAACACTTTTCAGCAACTCTGTAATCCTTCACCAAATGGAATTTAAAAACATTATCTGGCGATATCACACCAGTTAAACACATGAATTCCTAGAAATCAACCTGAATAGAAAATTAAACTTTGCTAAATGTATTGAAGAAAACCCTGACGTATTTTTCCAATGAAACATCAAAACACTATACATTGCACTCAACGCGTGTTTCGCCAACCAAGTTGGCATCATCTGGAGATGATAAAAACCTGAATATTGAAGAAACAGATGAAAAATTAGGTAAAGCAATATACGCTAGTAGGTGTAGTGAGAAGATACTTATGCAAAAAAACAACTTTAAAATTTGCTTTGCTTACTTTCAAAGTGTTGCTTCATGGTATTGAACTTTGGGGGATTTCTTCAGGATACCAAAGTAGATTTTTTTTTAAGGTAGAAAAGGGCTATACACATTGTATGCCATTTAAAACCAACAGATTCATGCAGAAATTATTTTCAGTTATTAAAAATATTTACAATCACATATTTGTAAATATAAATTAGCAATATTGATTTTTATTTGAGGGAAAGTAATTTCCACATCCTCAGATATTCTTGGTTACAATACAAGACAAACACCACGTTACTTTTGCCAAACTATTTATACGATATTAATAGAAAAGGGCCTTTTTATTTTGGTACAAAAATAATTAATTATCTGCCCAAACATATATACAAATCATAAATAATGTTAGAATATTTAAAAAATTATTGTCTAAACTTTCAAACAAATATGTGTTTTATAATATTAACGAATTTTATGATTGTAACTTTATGGAGGTCTACCTCGGATTCTTTCTTTGTCTGTTATTTTGTTATTGTTAATGCTAATGTTCGTTGCCACTTCTAATATATTTTCCTTTCTTTTCGCAATGTATTTCTAAAGGCAATTTATTTGCATTTTTTGCTGTGTAGTATTATGGAATTATTTTAATTTGTATAATTAAAAAAGAATCAGCTAATGCAAGGAATTTAATTTATACAATACTGTTGTATTGTATAAATTAAATTCTAATTTTTTTTTTGGGGAAATATGTATCTATCTCTATCTATATATCCATTTATCTAAAGACTCTTCACTCTTCTCAGTATACATATACGTATATGGTAGATGGTGTCATTTATTAATAATTTACAAATGTCTATATTAGAAAACTGTGGACAACAAAAAAAATACTAAGTAAATTTTTATGTAGTATCAGAATAAGCTTTAAAAAATATGTCGTGCACAAATCCATTCTACACAACAACACCTTTACATGAACGATATTTAATAACACTTTGCTTTTATAAATAATTACAAGATGACCTTGTTTACGTTGCTATATATCAATTAAATTATTGCAGTAGTAAATTGTATGAGTATATTCCACTCAAAAGAATATTGGGAACAGTTCACAAAAAACTTACAGAATTATATAGTGCCCTCTCACGATAGTACTTATTAGATTACCGATTCCACATACTTTTTTGGTAGATTTTCCGACAGTGCATTTTTGCTTCCTTTCAATCAATCCCTACAGAACTAAATTCTTTTATTGCAAGAAAAACTTGGTGTCACTTTAGTTCCTTTCCTTCTTTCGCTATTTTTATTTAACAAAATTGCCTATTGTGTGCTAATAACCAGAAAACACGTAGGTAATATGTAGTATTATTCTTCCTACGTAGCTAAAGAACATAACGAAAAAATGTCGAAGCATGATGGTGAACACATGGTTTAAGATCGTCCATATGACAAGGATTTGCAAATTCCTAGCACGTGGCTAACTTCTTAGTTTTTTGTGATTCATACAAATTGTCCGACTTTACAATAACGTGTTGTCATTTGATACTAACGGTTCTTACTCATCTTTTTAGTTTTATACTGAGAAATTTCTTGTGTATGTTATATTTGAACTGAGTAGATGAAAAAATTATTGTTTCGTGTTATTTTGAGAATAGCAGAAGGTCATTTAGGATAATAAAATTGAAACGTTTTTATTTAAATCCAATTATTTCGATAAAGTGGTATATTTTTTATTTAAATATTGGCTTCCAAACATTTAATAATTGATTACAGCGGTTGAAGCGATTTATCTTCTGTACAGTCAGCGCCAATATGAAAGTTTAATTTATTATGTAAAATTATGCTTTTCATGGTGGATTGTAATACAATGTAAGATGTAAAGAAACACAGGAAGATAAAGTAGAATGTGTATAACAACAATTGCTGCTTCTTATTATTATTATTCATAAATTAAAATTACTATACAAGAAGAGCAAGCGTCCGAAAAAGGTCATACTAGTCAGAATTAATATTGGTAAAGTAAAGAGCGCTGTTAAAATAATTAAAAAATTGCTAGCCTTATCAGATTAAAATATGACAAAGCAGGAAAGTGATTTGCAGGATGGCCCACAGAAAACAGTCCACTTAGGTTTATGCCTAGGTTTTTAACCAGTTAGCAATGGCAGACATTGGGTAACAGCAATTAATTAAAATAATGGAGCACAGCAACGCCGATTTCATCAAATTCTACCTTCAAATAGATGAAGATCATTGAAAGAATGAGAAAAGATCAAATGTCAGAATCACAACTATAAATACACTACAGTTTCAACTAATGATTATAATGTTGTCGAATATGAATATGCACATAAAAAACCTATCAAAAAAATTTAAAAAAATTTGTACATCCTAGAGAAAAAATTTTTTTTCATGATCACGTGGAAAATATATCGACAGATTTTTAATTTCATTAAAAAATATATTGCTTTTTTATAAAGTTACACTGTTTTGAAATTTTATTTTAGATACGTTTTTCTATGTGCAAATTTGAAAAGGTTGATACTTTGTAAAAGAAATTACACACATATTATTATCACAGATAAAGAAACGTCGGTATTGAATTCGAGCACGTAGTCCAAGAGAATTGGATAAATTTGTAGTGTGTAACAGATATAATTTTACATTAAATTAAATTCCCACAAGTCAAGAATTTGGGCCCATTATAACACACAAAAATGGCCACTTATTTTTTCGTATCATTGTTTTCACTTTCCAAAATTATTATAAATATGTACATATTTACCAAAAATAAGTAGAGGCATCTTTTTTTATAATGTCAAATGTCAGTGGAAAGCTAATACAAAGTACGAAGGTGATCTATATAATTTCGTAAGTGGCTGGCTTGCAGAAGATGCATTTTTTTAAAATTTTACATTCACGTTAAGCAAATGAGAAACATTTTCTACACAAAAGTTGCTCGATATTCTTCTTCTTAAAATGATTTCTTTCTGTCAAATGTTGTGAAAAAAATTTCCTCGACTACCGTATCAACCTTTGTACACGAATGTCTACAGTGGTGGGTGATAGACACAAAAAGTCACTGCTATAAGGAAGGAAAATAAGCCCTCATAAGCCCGCAATATTTATTTTTTCTTTAAGCGACTTCGTAATATATAAAACTTTCGGATACTTTCTATGGCGTTATGCCATGAAATATATTGTCCGCCAACGTATGTAGGTATATAATATTAAATTCTTCATGATCGTTCCACAAAATTACATACATCATCCCAAGGTTATGCGGTTTCAAATCATAGCAGCCAAATTTCATGAAAGTAAACAGTTTTTTATTAGCCCTTAGAATTACTGGATGGTACATAAATAACGCATAGTATTAACAAAAATGCAACTTTTGTTTATTTCTCTTCAAAAATTAAAATGACTGTTTTGTTTATTTTTAATAAAACTATAACGACAATCAGCAATGAAGAACCTAATTTTATGGAAAATGCTATATTATTTGTTATAGATGCAGACCTCAGAAAATGGTACATTTGACCAGATTTTAGTTTTAACAATTTTAAACTGAAAGCTTGGAGAGAACAAAGATGGAAGCTCATAAGAATTCTTACATAATATCCTTTAGAGGCATATTATGTAACAGGTAACTTAACAAGTTCTCAGTATATACGCGTATTGCCATTACTTTTCTTCACTAAGTTTGTGTTATTTATTAGAAGATGTTTTATCATCAATTTTATACTTTTACTGCTCACAATGGCTTCTTATTACCAGAATAAATTGTTTAAAACAACTTGTTTGTAGCATTTTTACTCTTATATTTACAATTCTTTTCTTCTCTAAATTTCTAGCAGTTACTGCCTCGAAATTTCTAAATATTTGTATACTGTAAATATTTATATTTATGTGCTATGACAAGTTCGACTTAAATAAAGTCAAGGTTATCGGTAATATGACCTATTATGGGAAAATATGGTGAGTGATAAGGGCACAATATTAAATTTCAAATGGCAATATTAATATTTTTTGAATTCTAATCTGGAATAACTGGATAACTGAAAAACTGAACAGAGCATTATATCTTTGATTTTGATAACATGTTTTATGCAGTATACAGATATGATTAAACAGAGCGGCACTAAATATATTAATTACTACTATGTACTAGATTTGCTTATTATCATTTACAATAATATAATTATACAAAATAATTTGGATGTTGAGATAAATCAATTTATTTACTACATTTTCTGCTTTATGTAGGTTAATATGGATTGTACTTTTCCTGAGTTTAATAGATAAAATTTTTTAGGCCGATTTCAGAGTAGCTATTTTTATTTATTAATGATTTTTTACTAATCTATTGTTATGATGAGCAATAAATTTAAAAAAATATTTTGTAAATATATTCTCTAAACAGTTAATAGATATGATTAAAAGTTATACTGATAAATGCAAAAATGTAACATAAACGACACATGGCTTTACTATTAAAAAAATATTTCAGCTGTTTCGTAACAACACCAAGTATTCCCAGAGCTAGTGATGTGGTGTATTCGTGAACTGCAAGCAATATTTTGCTAAGAAATATTATTCCGAGATCTCTAGCAACACTGATATTCTGAGTGAACAAATCTTATTTTTCTAATTATTGCTTCGACAGCAATGTCGCTGTATGTACGTACATTTATTAACACTGCCTACAAGAAAATATGTGGGTAATTAATTAAATAATCAGTCCAAAATTAAAAAAGCGCGTATTCCAGATACTTTGCAATATGTTAGTGAATCCTTAAATTCACCAAACTCAATAGTTAATGCTTTTACAAAACATTGTATTTCTCTTCCTAGTATTGATAAAATCTGTGTAGAATCCTCAGATCTGCAAAAATTTATTTACTAAATGAAATTTCTGGAGAATTAAATTTTAAGTGTCACTAATAACTTGAAAAGCAAACTATTATTATTAAAAATTGCATCCAATGTTAAAGTTTATTTTTGTTCTTATTTTAAAAACATGTACTTTTCCTGATAGATGGATGTTGTCTCGAGCCTATCTAGTTTACAAATCAGATTCTGTCTCAGATGTCACAAATTATAGACCGATTGTACTTATTTCTGTTTTTTTCTAAATTGTTAGAAATCATTTTGTTAGATACACGTTATGTTCATGTAAAAAACCACACTCTCGGAACAGCAGCATGATTTTGTGATAGCACAAAGCGTGGTATTTAAGTTATGTTCATTTACACAATATGTTTCTGATTCTCTTGATTCCAGCCATCAAGTTGATGTTAATACACCGATTTTACTAACCATCGATCGCGTATCATATGAGAGGTTACTTTAGAAATTCAACGAGTATGGTGTTTCTTACAATATTTTGTGATTATTCCTGCCTAAATAATCGGCAGCTCTTTGTAGAATATGAGGGTGTCAAGTCTATTGCATTTCTGGCAAGCTCAGGGGCACCCCAGTGATCCCATCTTGGGCCGCTTCTATTTCTTATTCTTATCAATGACATATGTGAGCATATAGTTTCTTCTAAATTATTGTTTGTCGACGATCTGAACATTTTTTTAACAAATCAACACTATTACAGACTATCACCAATTGCAATGAAATATGATTTCTTTAAATGGCTGGTGTAATGGAAATCAACTGTCGCTTAATACAAAGAAATGTAAGCTGGCTGTTTGGCTACTGGATGTATATCGTGATGTATATCAAATAAATCGATATATAAGTAAATAAATAAACGTTCAGTAAAGCTCTATTTTGAGTCAATTACAAGTCTTTCAGCGATATTGTGTAAGTGCTGTAGATAGCTATAAATATTATAACTTTATATTTAGAAACATTAAGACGAAGTTAGTTATAATTACAACAGTTTTAAATTGTATGTACTGTCTTGCAGGTTTATACCATCTTCAATACCATAAAACATTTAAAAACATAAAAACATTTAAAAGCGTTAAAACCATTTAAAAACATAACATATTAAAACATTAAAAAAGCAACATCAGGAGTAGCCCAAGATTGGAACCTTGAGGTAAACCTAACGTTTCTTTGAGGATCATGGAATTATTTTCGTATCTGACTCAAATTTCTTTCTTCTGATAACTAGCGTCAGATTAGTTTTTGTAGAAAATAATTGTTTAATTTAAAAGTTTGTTGTGGTCTGTACGATCAACAACTTTCGAGAACTTTTGTATAATAGCATATCCACCTGACAAGTTTATCAACAGCGGTAGGGGCAAATTGCGTAAAAACAGCTCAATGATTGTTTACAAAACCGGATAAAGAAATTTGAACAACTGCGAAGTATATGCGACTGGACAAGACTACCTCAAAGACCTTATCCTCGAGATTATAATGGAGGGGTGTCGCACGGTAATTTGTTAATTTATACCAAGGAAATGAAGGAATCCACCCACTGGTTAATATTGTAGTTTGTAAATTAAATGTAACTCACGTTTATAAGAAAATAAAAACTGAACTGAAACATATTTCAGTGTGAATAATTTTTTCAGCAATAAATAAAAGGTATTGTGATACTTATTTAATTTAGTAAATTAAATAATATATTGATAGTGGTCGTTTTATTGTATCAGATTATGCGTAAGTTAAATTTGAAAATTAATATTTCTAAAGAATATTTTTTACGTGAATATAATTTTTGCACACTCAACTTGAATGGAACTGTTTAAGTTACAATAAATATACATTCCATGTCTCTGTAACCGTTGGTTAGGTAATCCTTATGTAACTGCTTTGCATGTCGATGAAAACCGGAAGGCAGAAGGGCCTTGTTGTCTACCTCCGGTCTTTATAACCGTCATATCGCAGGCCAGTTGCCTCGAAAATTTCTAGGGTGACTGCGATGAAAAAGCTATAGTCACGTGGTGTGGTAGCAGCTGATAGGAAGTTGAAAATAGTGGATGAATTTTTAAACCTCAAACTAAACATATCGGGATGTAAAAATATCCACACGTTATTTTAGATAAATTGATCTGTTTAGCTCGGCAATCATTGAGAGCTTGTTAAAAATGTAAATATGTCTGTCTTTTAGATATTTCTCCTATAAATACATCTTTTTATTTATGGTTTATTTGTAAACTGTTAGTAAAGTTGTAATAATACGGACAACGTAAAACTGTTGTAAGTTGTCAGTGTAAAGATAATTTCTTGAGAGACATTTAAAGTAGGTATCAGATATTTGTGTTTTTTACTTTATTAATTTATTAACAACAGCCTCCTATTGTGCTACTAACTAATCCTTTATTTTATTGGGTATTCTTAATAAAAAATATTGTAAACCATTTGCACTAAATTTGCTACATATTTCATAGTTTACGAATATATTGTACAGTTTTAAACTTGTCTATACTGCTGTATTTTTTTGGATTAAACTCTAAAGATGTGGATAAAATTTACCTTAAAAATGGAAATTTGCATTGTTGTAGCTAACAATGCAATTTTCGTCCAAACCTCCTTTTCAGTAGGTATTCGAGTTAGTTCATTTAAAGAAACAAGCCACAATAATTAAATACACCATTTTTGCGAAAGTTATGATTTAGTAAATATCAGCCACACAACAAAAACAGTTTTATAATTGGCTGTATATAACTTCTACTTCATATTTCCAAAATGGTGCAATTAAATAAAAATGACAGTAACAGTAAATTAAGTTTTAACTCCACGTTACTTCTCCACGACCAATCTAAGACCATTTTTGGTTGCTTCAGAATAAACGTAAAAATTATTTTGGATATGAGCTATATTCGCTTTCTTATTTTGTTTTGTAAATTATGCAAAGCAATTGTCCAAAGTAGCATGTCCCATAGTAGTGGAAAAAATAATCGTTTAATCGATGAAATAATCGATAAACGATTAATCGAGTGTTTGATTATTGTTCTCACAATATTCGATCAATTGACCGTCGATTGTCGAAAGGTCGGTAATCAAATTATCGATAAATGGCAAACAGTCAAAACATTATCGATCAGTAGAACAGATTTGTCTAGAAGCAAATCAGATACATGAATAAATAAAGTCACAAATAGGTTAAATCCGTTGAATATGATATCCAAGGCAGATAACACTAAAGATGATTGTTGATTCATACAAATACAAACTACGGCTCAGCTCGAATTTTCAAAATACCTTTAAAATTTATTGCGTTTATTTTTTAAATATAACATTTAAAAATATATAATATAATAAAACATTACTTAAGTAAGTACTTGCGATTAATCAAAAAGTGAATATCTGGGAAAAGCCCATAAAGAAATTGTCATTTCTTTTGTTTTTATTTATATTTTAGAGTTTATTGAGCTCTCAGTATACGCTTGTAGCTGGTATAAATATTTCAAGAAAAATAATAAAAGCCAAATGTATCAGACGTTTATATACTTCCATATGTTTCCTTAATAAACATTATCATTTTGTTTTGTTTTCTTTTTGGGTGTTCCGATTCAAATTATGTTAAATTTAATTAATTAGTCAGCAGTTTTGATCAACCACAACAATAGTATGCATATTTTAACTAATTACTAGGAAGTGTGAAATTTCAGATGACAAGAAAAAACTTTATCTTAATGGAAGAACGTTGTCCTTTCAATTAATTGCTGAAACAATAAAACTGCTTAAAATGACTGCTCATGTTAGTCACATAAATCCAGAGGAAATGTGACACTTTCGAATGTTAGACGGTAATAAACAGATTTACTTAAACATTTATTACCCATTTGACGAAAGTGATACAGATTATTACGTTCAGGCCTAAAATTCGTCGCTAGAAGAAATAAAATTCAGTACTTTATCGTTAACAACTAGTATTTTAGTAAATAATAACATCAATGCATATGAAAACCAACCTATAATTGAATTATCGACACTGCTTAATTTATTTAAACAATTGATTCAAATGTTACATCGTACGTGTACATCGACGAAAATCCTTATGAAAATATATTTTCAACATGATTATACCGTAACGATTAAATAGTGAAAATTATTTACAATTCCTTCAAAACTGTTTCTTAAATGATTTACCAGAATTACTTCACCAAGATAGATGATTTTTCCATGTTGGGCGCGCCTGCACAATTCACTTTAAACATCCGATATTTCAGTTAAATATTTTCAAATAAATTGATAGTATAGGACACAAGACTTCAGTAAACTAGCCACCATGTTCTCCTGACATAACGCTATGTGATTATTTTTTATTGAGCGCATTTAAAACCACGATGTATTCCACTTCGATTAATACAGATGATGAGTTGTGGGGACAAGTATAAAATTTGATTTTATTTTATTTTATTTTACATACACATGCCCAACAGAATTTACATTCCAATTACACGGCGGAAAATAGAGTACTAACATGATGTAATGATGTAATATTCCCTCTAAACCCCTCTAAAAATGATGCTGTAAATGGTAAGTACTATTAGTTTTTCTGGGAATTAAGGCAGTGTTGTCAAAACAGGTAAAACATCTCCTATTTCATTCAAGTACCAACCAAAATGTCTGCAAGCCTTTACTTAGAATTTACTTAAACATAAAAAATGAATGATGCACTCACAAATTGGAATTTCTTCAGTAGGTGCGGTTCAAATTCTTTTATAATAAAAGACAAGCTAAGTAGTCTCCATTGAACACAAGAATTAACACGCAGACAATTTCCGTTCCGCTCTTACAGCACTTTACTAGAATCTAAACATGTTTTACTTTCTCGCACCTTCTTTGGGTATTACGACAATATCCTATAAATTATTTAAAACATTTTATTAAAGAATGCCTCTAATCCATAAGGATGTCAGAGGCTGGTTTTTGAAAAATGCTTTTGCCTATCTAAAAAATGTCTCACGTCTAAAAAGTAATAACCTGAAAATTAAACGTTTCGGAATACTCTCTTTCGTTCACAAAACTAAAGAAAAAAATTCTCTAGTACTAGAATGACTTTTGCTTCGATGTCAAACATAATTCAAAATGTTTAAGTTTTATTTTCAGGTTAATATTTTTTAGGTGTCAGACAATTTTTGGATAGGCAAGAACATTTCTCAAACATCCAACATCTGATTAATCCTTTTTAGCAATTAGCAACACACCGTCAGCTGCAATAGAAATCCTCCTGGATTTACCCCTTCTTCATATATATTTGGAGAGAGAGGCCAGGTGGGTAACCTACAGACTGCAACAAGCGGCCATTAATATGCCGCAGACTAGTATCACGAAGCGGAACAGGTTGCTGGATGACATAGAGAATCACAGCATCCTGGAAATGCTCGGATACTATGCCTACCATGACCAACTACGAGCTGACCTTCAACATCCTTTCTCTGAAAGAGATGAGTTAGGATCGGAATAAAGCCGACCTACTGAGAGCAGACAGTTGCTGGTTTACAGACGGCTCCAAAACTCCCGAGGGGACAGGAGCCAGAGTACATAGCTACTGACCAAGGGTGAGGATATCTTCAAGCCTAGGTACTCATGCAACTGTTTTTCAGGCTGAGGTTCATGCCATTGAACTGTGTGTGCGAAGGCTGGAATATTTGAATCTTACATACAGATCGATAAAAATTTTCTCAGATAGCCAAGCAGCTATAAAAGCTCTTGGCTCCTATCGGTTTAACTCGAAAACGGTATGGAATTGTCAGATAGCTCTAAATCATTTGAGCAAAAACAATAAAGTGACTCTGGGCTGGATACCCGGCCACTCCGGTATGGAAGGTAACGAAATAGCGGACTCCTTAGCCAGAGAAGGAGCGGGATCACGAATCATCGGACCAGAACCGATACTTGGCATATTTTTAAGTACTACTAAGATGGCTATCTCAACCTGGGCTGAAAGGAAAACTCTCCAGTATTGGCAAGAGTTACCAAGATTAGTTCATTCGAAGGCGTTTATAAAATACCCTTTGAAATCAAGAGCAAAGAAACTTTTAGAATTAAACAGGGTAAACCTGAAAACTCTAACAGGCCTATATACCGGGCACTGCCGACTAAACTACCATCTGCATAAACTTGGCCTAGCGGAAAACGCCGAGTGCCGTCTATGCCTGGAAGATGATGAGAAGGCAGACCACATCGTATGTACCTGTCCAGCTGTGGAGAGGATCCGATTCAACTACTGCCAGAGGATCTAGATACATTCTCACCCAATAAAGTTATCAGTTTCGTTAAGAGACTGAACTTATTGGGTAAAATATAACTAGGTGTGAGCCACAATAGGCCTGCTAAAGGCCGCAGTGAAGGGTCCACAGGGACCCACTCACAAGAAACCTAACCTAACCTAACCTAATACTTTTTGCGCAGAGGTTTATTTACCAAAAATTTTGAAATAATTTATAGGAGAGTGGCTTAACCTCTTCAACCCCACTCGCAAATTTCGTTAAATTTAGTGAGAATCTTATGCATTGTTATTATTGCATCCATTTTTTTTTCCATGAAAAAAAAACTGTGGAAAAAAATGCAGTTACAGTATCCACATATCTAAAATTGCTGGGATTCCCAGAGCTTTATCCCACACCAGAGTGTCCACATAATATGGATCTAGAGGTATATCAGATGAATCATAGCTCAAGCATAGTCATACCATGCAGTAAAAGTTTATAACAGCGCTTTATTAGAGAATATCACTTTGGTATTGAAAGGGTTAATACTCAATGAAGGTGCGAAGAAATATGCCAAAGATAAATAATTATAGATAGTAAGTGATGTCTATCAAGTGCTTTTTTTTAATGATAAATAAACGACTTATTACTTCTATTCAGACGTTGGAACAAAAATGTGCATAATATATTATATTACTCTTTCTACAACATGCAAATGAGCTATGAGGAAAAGTGAATTGCAAGATGTGTTGTTTTAGTACACAACTGCAATTTAAAATTGTAAATCCTACGCCAGTATGTTCAGAAAGGATGAGGTAAACTTTTCTTAAGAGTACTAAATTTTGATTTGAGCTTTCATGTTGGAGTTAATATGAAGGAAACAAATATTGTATAAATTGAATTAGATTTTGAAGCATTTCAAACCGAGATGTCGCCGTCCTAAGTTTGGTTCCCTCTTAAGTTTCAGTGTATATAATATTGGAAAATTGTAAAAAAATATTTGCCCTACAAAACCTAATACATCAAAATCGCAGTTTGTCTCTTCTTTAGTGCCCTTTTGCATGGGATGATTTTTACGCCCTCAAGATTTTGAAACATCAGTACAAAAGCATACATTTTATATAAAATTCAGCTTGCAACAATGAAATCCCCACAGAATTTAGTTTTTATGCATATATGTAATTGAGCGCCGAGCCATAGCCTTCTTTACGTAAAGAAGGCTGTGACCGAGCACTCTACTACTACTACAAAAACAATTTTCTTAAGTACCTTGACACTCCATAATGCCTTATCGAAGCACTCTTGAATGTATGGTAGCTTTTTATACGCACTTTTAATAGAAACCCTGTATAATTTCTCATTTGAAACTATTCCGAATGCAACTTGTTTCTTTAATTCAAATTTTCTGACAATTTTTCCCGCCTTTTGCTTAGTAATCTGAAAATTGTCATTCTATCTTGAACTTTCCTATAATTTTCTAAGAATACAATTTCATGGTACTCGTTTACTTTAAAATAACAAATAATGCAAACCTTATCATCTGCAATCGCTGTATATTTATTTAAATCCTTTGAAGAAATACCTTTTACATTTTAAAGTAAATAGTCTGTATTTAGTATTGACTCTATTGCAATATTTCCAGATAATGTATACAAATATTGATAGCATAAATAATAATTTTATTCTGCTTGCCGATCTTGATGCTATTTATAATGTAATAAGGAAATTTGCCTCACTTGCTCGTTTGTGAGCGTCAAAGATAAGTACCAGAGAAAACATATGATCTCATTCACGGTACGTATGACCTCTTCAGTTTTAATAATTATATCAATTACAGCCACCGGATGTATATTAACTGATTTACTCGACTTGTTAGTGAACATCCATCAAGAAATTATACGCTTAATGTTGACAATTTCTGACAGCTTGAAAAATTACTTGTCTCACTTTATACAACATTATATAAAACCAAATTCAATACGTCAGTTAAAAAGTATTAGTATTAATTCTTATAATAATATCGAAATTGCAACATCTAGTAATACATAAAAAGAATTTAAGTGAAAATCAGATGGACACTAAACAGATAACACTAATAAATAATAATGTTTTGGTTCTAAACGATTGCAGAATAAAATAATTTTTGGACAACCTAAAAGGAAGTATTTTTGCGTCAACAGTGATGCGATGTTGGAATCCGTGGAATGAAAATAATGTCATAGAGATACCGGGACTGATCGAGGAACCAATGAATGTGAGGACTATCTCTTAAGAATTGCGGCCCTGAGGGACATTTTTCTTAACTCCATAATGTCTTTGATGCATATGTAGAGAAATCTATAAAAAATGCCACAAAATACAGGCTGCAGCAAGGAAAATCGCATATTCAATACAAAATAGAAGTCAAGACAAATATAAAATTTGTCCTACTAAAGATACTTCTATAGCATGTCAAGAACGAAGATGTATTAACATATTATTGAATGTTAATCTTTAAAAAAATTTAGCAGATTTGGACAAGAATGTTGTTTTCTATGCCGATATTGCAAAAGCTAAAAATTTAAGGTACTTGCAAGAAGAAACTGATAATAAAATCATTCTTTATAAACAGAATCTATTGATTCTAAATATCAGACCGATATTTTATACACTGATTTCTCTAGAACTTTTCACAGATTAGACCACGACATTCTCATTATGAAACTTCATGCACTTGGTTTCTCAATGAGTGTCCTAATCTGTTTTAAATCATGCTTTACTAACCGTAGGCAATATACACCAATGTGTCAAAACTGCGATAATATCTGGTGTTCCACAGGGGTCCAATCTAGATCCTCTTCTTTTAACATCTTTATTAATGACACTGTTTGTTAATAAAAGGTAAACTGTTTGTTGTATGCAAATGACATGCAAATTTACTCTAATATATGATGCATCGATGATTGTAAGTTACAAAATGGTTGGTGCATTGCAAATAAATTACCCTTAAATGCAGCAAAATTTAATTTAATGACCAACTATTTTTGAATACTCGGTAAATAATTCAATTCTAATAGACCTAAAACATTGCAAGATGTGAGTGTAACGTAACCAGAGGCTTTCATTTGTGAATCATACAGTTTCACCTCTGATTGTTTTAGAGACTTTGGGTTAATTATTATAAACTCTACTGAGCTCATATATATCTGTACTTTAAAATTGGCTTTTCCTACATTTATGAGATCCCGAATAGAATATGCTTCCATTATATGTATAGTGCTTATCGTATGTATTCAAAATTTAGAGAAAGTTCAAAGAAAATTTCTGAAATATTGTTGTTATAAAGAAGATGGGTATCCTTCATTCTCACTCTATCACGCTTAACAATCTTCTATAGACTGTGCACAAATCGTTCCAATGTTGAATTTTCATGTACCAAGATTATCCGCTCATGAACATCCAAGTTTACACTTAAGCACATTTAGAATAAATATAAAAGTTCTCCCCATTCTATCGAATGTGTACTGCATATAACGACGTACAGGACTCCCTTGATATTTTTCACTGCAATATCGCCTCAATAAAGAAACTGTAAAACTCTTAAAGTCCTCGAAAAATATTCTGATCCTTGTCCTTACGTATACCAAAACGTATTACAAAAAATCCAGTGTTTGTATGCTTCCGACTTAAGCAGCATTCGATGAGCTTACTGCCATCAAGCAATAAAATTGCAACAAGAGTATTCTTAAACCTTTTTTACATCAATCAATCAGTCACAGGCGTGGAATGAACCATCAATGAAAATGAATGTTATAAAGCGAGCCTTTACGGGCCTGAAGAATTACTCCTTATACTACAGACGGCGGCATTCCTGTGGTTCATCAAAATGATTTCCACCCTGCAAGCGTTTCATGTAGTGAATTATGTTCATGTTTGTGGTATTTTTAAAAAATACAACATAAAGTACCCGTAGAAATTATATGTGGAATTATTTGTAACCTAAAATAGAATAATGTTTGGTATAAGTTATTGTTATTAGCTCGGTTATTAGTTATTTATTAGCAATGGTGAAATAGTAATAAATTATGAAAATGATGGCTGTAATTTAGTAATTATTATTCCTAGAAAGGACATTCGATACATAACAATATACAGCAAACAATATTATTTATCTTATACAGGTATTGTTTTCATACGGTCAAAAATTCTCATTTTACAACATCTATAGACATAAGTGGAGACTATATTAGGCTTAAAATAATTATTACAACATTTCTCTCGCTAATTATCTGAGACTTATAAACATTATTCGCCTCCATTGTTTCATGAATTATCGTTTAATTCGAGTGGTGCAAAAACGAAATCGGCTCTCGATAAACGTCTGGAAAAGTATTACCGTAAAGCGGTAGAAGAATAAAGAGTATTGAATTTCGAACTCGATTTCAACTCAACGACCTTGTTATCTGAAAAACTAGACAAGAATTGCAAAAAGTTCCTATAGATCAAGGTAAACGTAGCTGTAGGAAGGATTCCGTTTATTTTTCTCTCCTCGGCATTCGGCTTCAACATAGTTAGTTACCTGATCGGACGATTGTATAGAAATGAAATAAAAATTACCTCCAAGGGCAACAACAACGAGAAGGGATCCTGATAATCTTATTATTATAGTTAATTATTCTTCGTTTGATTAATGACGGATATGGTCAGGTATATACCTATTTCTTACAGAATGAAAATCGTGATAAAATCTACAACAGGATAAATTAAAACAGTTGAAGGTCTTTATATACTTATTTTTATTGTAGCTAGTTATTTTTTAGAACGTTTCAATTTTCAATTAGAGAGGGGAAAAAAATGTTTTTTTTACGATTTTGCACAGATATATGTATGGGCTATTTATTCCCTGTTGTTGCCGGGGGAGGGATTTGTCCTCTCCTTCTAGCGACATCAGTTACATGGTATCTATAAATTAATTTTGATGTGGACATTTTTAAGCATATGAAGCTCTACCTTCTTCTGCATTTGTGTTATTAGTCAGTCTTTTCAATTTTTTTTACGATTTCAGTCTATTTTATCGAAAAATCTACTAGCTATACAAAAAAAGTTGTGGGAAATAAAATTTTCTTTGTTAACGTAGTAAGAAATTTTTATATGGTGTCTATATAGCGACATTTTAACAAAAATAGAATATAGTGTTTCATCAGATGTGCCCCTATTTTGAAACCTTTATACTACTTTTTTTTTTGGATTAGAATCACTTTAAGAGTAGCAACCTAAACAATTCAGAGAAACTCCTGTATAAATAAGGAGTACCCTAATGTATAGATAAAATTAAAATTACAACACACCTACCATATATCTATCTATAAATTTAAAACTGAGTTTATAGCGAAAGGTTGGGTCGCCGGCTGACGGATCAAATACGATCAAATTCAAACGTAGCCTATTGTTTGAATAAAAAACAAAAACAAAGCTGTTGTTTTTCAATGAAAATAAAGCCAGTTTCTTCTTTCTTTTCAGAAAGTATAAGAATTCGGAGTTCATGTTTTTTTACAATTTTGTCTTAACAAATTGATCAGTGTTCTTCTAATAATATACAACACATAAAATTGTACTGTTTTTAAAATCGTCAACATAAATTTGAACTTCCACCATATAGCACATTTACACTTTTTTCGACAATATATCTTTAAAGATACATGTAATTCATAATCATATATCCTTACCACATACGTTTCTAGTATTCAATGCAAATTTATTGAACTAGAAATTATTGAATTTGATCAACAAAAGTTGTCTGAAACGGTTGCGATCTTCCTTAAGCGGCTTTCATGATAGTGAAATGAATATCATTTTTTTTTGTTGGTATGTATCTTATAAATATTAAGGGCATATATTTTTTGAACTTAACATTTCAATTAGATTTTTGCAATAATAAAAATTATAAAATATACAAAAAACCGAGCAAAGAACGCAAACACATTGCCGGAATAAC
The DNA here is from genome assembly GCA_029963845.1 of Rhamnusium bicolor. Lineage (NCBI taxonomy): Eukaryota > Metazoa > Arthropoda > Insecta > Coleoptera > Cerambycidae > Rhamnusium > Rhamnusium bicolor. The sequence continues at coordinate 11,305 of JANEYF010004571.1, read as the reverse complement.
ACATTTTTAATAAAGCAAAACTGTAAACAGTTCTTTTCCTGATTATACTCTTGTGATGAAAAGGTTTAATAAAATTTTCCACTAATTATGACAAAACCTACAAATTCTTTCGAAATTTAAGTACCTATAAAACCTTTCACAGTTGCAGCTTTTCAAATATACAATTATGATAGGTATCTTGCTTTTATCAGTCCATGTGAATTTATGAAAACAAAATATAGTATTATTATACATTTTTATTATTTTTTCGTTCCTTTGGCAATACTGCATCTTTATGCTTATTTAGGAACCAAGTCTGGATGTCATTGTTTTTTTATGTTTTGTAGATATATTTTTTTAACGTTTCAGGCATGCATTAACGTCTTCACCTATACATTTAATAAGTTGTGAGTTAATCAGGACAAAATATAAACCTTTGGAAACTAAAATATCACATATTTTATAAGAACATATTCATATTATTATTAAAAGTTTTAGGTTTTCATATTTTATTTCACGTTTATTTTTAAATGTTTTAATATTCATTAACATAAATAGGTATTCAAAAAAAATTGTTTTCCCATATGTCAAGGCTAAAATCGACACAAATTATCGTTTTTCTTAGTTTTTTCATGAACATTTTACTCATTCCTTTTTAGAATGTATCAATTTTCGTTAAATATTTTAATCTTCAAAGAAATGATGATGCTATTTCAGATGATATAGTTTTGGCATTTCGAAAAGGATTTCTTTCTCATAGAAAGCATACTGTAATTTGATATTCCTCGAATAATTTTTACAATTCTGTATGAGCAATTAATTAATTGTCCTCTTTATTTTTCAGTTACAGTGAAGCAAAGTGATGTATGAATTTTTTTCAAAAACTTTTAAAGAAGAATTGAATGCCATTTTAGCTTACAATTGTTATCTGATTGGAAGAAAATAATGCTTAAACATCTAGAAGTTAAGAAAATCTTCATTTTATTTATTTTGTATGTGTTCATTTTATTAAATTTTAATTTTTTGTTGACTGTTGATTTCTGAATTATCCGGATAAATATAAAATTTAATTGTTCATGTCTTTTTTTAAATTTTTAACTGTGATTTTGGATTACTAAAGAATTTACAAAGTGCAATAGAAATTAACAAAAAAATACAAGCAGAAAAGTCAATTAAAACAACATAAATTCAGTAAATGCCTAGTTCTTATTAAATGTAGGTTTGATATGTGCAAAATGGTTAATTAAATATCAACAGTATTTATCGTTAATGCACTCATTTGTCGGGATTAAGATTTGATTGAAATATAACTTTCAAGTCTCACTTCAATAGAGATTATTGTTATCTTTATTATGGATCATCATCATCATCATCACTTAAGATTCTATAGAAAGTATAAATACTATTACTTAACCGATTGTAGTTACTTACGGACTGTGACTTCCTTTGGATCGAACTTGACGACCTTCTCCTCAAGAACGTTTAATTTCACCTTGATGGCATCGGACCTTTTGTTAATAGTTTGAAGTTGTCCACCCAGCTCTGTGAATATATCATTGGCAACCAGCACCAAGGATGCGAGTTGTCGAAGAGCATTACAAAGAGTATTATTAGTAACGGCTTGTAACTCTTCCACGGTAACTTTTGGGTTACCATCTTCATCAAACAAATTTGTTCGACTCAAATATTTGGGTTCAACAAAACGCTGAACAAATGGCATTTTTACTTAACATTTCTTTCACACTCTCACCAAGTTCACTTACACACACAATACGCACAGTTTTGTTGTTTTATCACATCTTTGTTTTTGTTTATTTTTCAAAAGGTTTACGCGCCAAAGGTCGCGCGTCGAGCTCTCGAGTAGATCGCCGGCAAACGAATGCACGAGGTCTCGAGGAAGGCACCGGCCTGCTGGGGCTTTCTATGGGGATAATGGGATTCCCGCTGTTATGGTTTTTGAATAGAGGAGACGGCGCATTAACATCGATGTCATACAGTTCAAATTTTGTATTGACGATTCTTGCGGCATCTAGTGGAAGATAGATGAATAATTATAAATCATATTTATATATGTAAAGGAAATCTTAACTTGCTAAAATCGCTATCTACAGGGTGATTCTTAACGAATGGGTAATATTTTACCTGCCGATTATATAGCAGAAAATATTAACTTTTTGCTGAATAACTGGTGGTCAAATATTGATACTTAATGATATACAGGGTGTTAAAGTTTTAAAAATAATTCAGTAATGTTGTTGTATTTCAGTTATTGTTTCACACATAAACATAAAAATCTTTACAATTAGGTTTTTTGACGTGTGAAAATCAAATAAGCTATTATTTTTGGTGTATCGCATAGAAGGTGATACGTAAGTTATTTTGGTTTAACAGAATCCGTCATAATTTTTTTCATTTATAATCTCATTGTAAATTTTTTATTTAACCATTATTTTTAAACGAAAAAGAGATACTTGTTTTATCTTCATAAAATGTACCCTTATCGAGATATTTACATTTTAGAAAATTCTGCACCCATATTTTTTTTTACTTTTTTGCAGTGATCCTCTCTATCCTCCTCAAAATGCATAATTTGTACTTAGTTAAAGTAAAACTAAAATCCTAATTAATTAAAGGGTAGGTGTTTAACAAAGTATGCTATGGAAATAAGTGAAACATAATGACACAGATGTATTTATTTACTGTCAAATATTTATTGTGATATTTGAATTGTTGGTTTTTGTTAATTATAAATTGCGTTAAATAAAGGTATGAACCACAACTTTTTGATAATATACCACCTATCGTAAGAATAAACGTATAGTGCATGCAAAGTACATGCAAGATGGAGCACCACCACATTTTCCCCTACAAGTATGAAATTACTTGAATGAAGTGTTTTCAAACCGCTGGATAGGTCGTGGAAGGCAGTTTCCTTGGCCACCTCGTTGCCCGGATTTCAACCCAATGGATTTTAATGTTTGGAGTTACATGAAATCTCTTGTGAACTCCAAAACAATAAATACTCGTGAAGAGTTGTAGAGAAGAATTCAAGAAGCTGATGATACTATCAGAACTAATCTAGCCATTTTCTTTTCTATAAGAAAATCACTAAGCAAGCGACTAAAACGCTGTATTGAAGTGGCATGAATTTTAAATATAATTTTTCTATTTTTAGAACTTAATTCATTCATTAGCATCTCTTTGGATGACAAGAAAAATAGAAAATATTTCTATTATAATAATAACTTTTAATTTTGTAGATTCTCTCACAATTATGGTATCATTTGGATGAATAAATAAATATATCTTTCATCTAGCTATCGCCATCTACCAACTGGATCTCGAGATTCATTTTGAATAACATATTTTACAAACTCCAGACTACTGAGAGAGAATCCTTCGCGAATCATTTATATTGCAACTGTTCTACTACTGCATCAAATAGTTTTCTTCTTGGTCTCTGTGAGACACCTGTGGGTAATAAAACAGATTGATTATTTGTACTTCGTGCCGTAATCTTTGAAAATATGACTGATCAACGTTGTCTGTTACACGATTGTAAGTTCGGTAAACCTAACTTTTATTATCAGGATAGCATAGAAACAAAGTAGTATGTATACATATAATATTTTCAACTTGTTTAATTCTACTCACTACTAACTGTTATCTTATCTACCTGCAACGGAAACTAGTACAGATGTATTGAGTCAACCAGTAGTTATGTTTCCAGTTCATACCTAAGTACTGAACAATCTAAATTTGCCTAACCTCCTTAGTCCTTAGTTATAATTTTTATTCATGGGCAAACTGTAATGTTTGACAATATTTATGGGAAAATTCAAGATAACTAAAAATACAATAGGTACTAAGATTATGTTACTAACGTTCATCTTACTCAAATACCTTACCTAATTATTTAAAACAAAACCTTTTCTTTTGGAATTTAACTTAAAAAGTGCTAATACTCAGATTTTTACAGTTTGCAGCGGTTAAGTTAAACTTAACTTTGATCAGGATGTCATAACTCATAGAAGAGTGCATGTTATTTATTGGCAAGGAAAAAGAACTGCCTTTGAAGAAATATGGAAACTTCACCTTACGTATTTCTTGTGTTAATCAGTACAGGAGTTAATATTGCCACGTAAATATTTTTTGTATTATCCTGAACTGAAATACTGTTTAACAATAATCACCCTTTATTATTAAAAACAGGCTAGACCGGTAAAAACTGTTACCGATATATTTTAATTTTTACCGATACGTCTATTATTTCAGTGATCACCACCAATACCGTTGCATATAAAAACAGCTATCATTTAAAAGATGAGAATTTTGACAATTACCTTTATTTCATTAACAGAGAATACTATAATAGCTATTTGTATGACAAGGGAGAAAAGTGCATAATTTCGTTCCGCGGATAGTTTGATCAATATCCAAGGGAGGAAATGGCACTTTGCTCTTGTGAAATACATATGATTTTTTCTACGACCATTTACAGTGTTTTACATTGGTTTTACATATATTTTATTATATTTTCTTATGCATGACAATCAGAAAACCAAATATGGCAAAATGTCATAATAGGTATTAGATAAGTAAATATTGTTAAAAATCAAAGTACATGGAACGTTGCTAAGGTTGCTTCTTGTTTTCAAAATAAACAAACTTCCAAAAAGTTTATAATAATGTATTCCGAATGTGAAGATGAAGTTCCTTAAGATATTCTGGAAGAAGCAAACGTGGTTTCGTTAAATCTATTACCGTTAAAGTCTCGTGAAAAATATGAAAAAGAGTACCAGCTATTTAATTGTTGGATGGAGACTAGGCAAATAAGAAAAATATGTGAAGAAGTGGTCCTATTTTACTTTTCCAAAAAATGCGCCGATTTGAAGCCTTCAACATTATGGAGCAAATACAGTATGTTGCGATCTACACTCCAAATTAAAGACAATATCGGCAATAAGTTTCCTAAATTAGTAGCTTTTTTAAAAAGGAAATCTGCTGGATATAAAGCCAAGAAAGCCAATACTTTTTTTAAGGAAGGATATCAACAAGTTTATTGCAGAAGCTCCAGATGAAACTTACTTACATATGAAGGTAAGATTGATCGTTATTGTTGAATAATAAATAAAAACGTAACGCAGCATTTTTTATTAGAAAGTATATATATGACAATTAAGTGACATTTTAGGCAGTTATCATAAGTGCATTTTCCTTTTTCAGGTTGTACTTATATTTGGAATTGCTGGGGCATGCCGTAGCGATGAATTAGTTAAAATGGTACTTGAGGATATCAGTGATAAAGGCGATATTTTGGTGGTGCAAATACTAATATCAAAAGGACATTTACAATAACAAATGAGATTTTAAACGGAGTATCTGTCTTGCATGTATAGAAAATATCTGGGCTGTAGGTCCCCTAAAACATGTCATTCTAGATTTTTTTGTAACTTATCCTAAAGGGAAATGTACAAACCAGGTAATTGGCAAAAACACAATTGCCAAAATTCCATACAAAATTGCAATATTTTTAAATTTGGATGATTCGAAAGGCTATACTGGACACAGTTTCCGCCGTACTTCAGCTACGTTATTAGTCAATGCTGGAAGTGACATTCTCACTCTAAAAAGACAAGGGGGATGGCGAACAAACGCAATAGCAGAAGGGTACTTAGATGATTGTATTTTTAAAAATGTGAGGTAGCCAGCCAAATAATTACGGGAGAAAGTACTACTTCAAGTACCAAAAAACGTTGTCTTGTTTTTTGAAAATTTTGTTTCTACAAGTACTTCATCAGCGACCAAGACTGGAAAACAACAAACAGGAACTGATTTCCACCAGCAGAGGCAATATTTCTTCAGGGGCAATCTCCATTAGTAATTTAACTAATTGTACCATAAATTTTAACAATATTTAGTTACTGATGTTAATTTAAACCTCGATTTAAATTGTTTTCAATTTTTATAAATAAAAATAAGTAATAAAAAATCTGTTTCAAAGAAAAGCATTCATTTTCAGGAAGTTTGTGTATCAATAAAAGAAGTCTATACACTACTATTACAGCTATTTGAAGTTTTTACTTGTTTGCTTCCAGAGGGAGCCAAAGTATTTTACTCCCTAGGGAAGCAAAGTATTTTCCTCTCGAGGGAGGCAAAGTACTACTTTGCTCCCAGAAATGAGGGAGCAAAATAGTATTTTCTATGTAGGGAGTAGAAAAAATACATATATTAAACAGAAACTAATTTTTATGACGTAAATAAACATTGATAGTACAATTGGAATTCCCTGGATAATACTACACCGACTGCTGTAGAAACCCACTGGCTTCCTCAGCTTCTTCTAAGATTTCACACGGAATATCCATTTTTAAGGCCAAAAACGGTTTTCAGTTTAATAATAATAATACCTCACTGACATAAATAAGACTTGTTACCCGTTGCTATGAAAACACAGTTGCTTTCCAAAAATGCAACAAGATTTTCGCCTATAACAATAATCATAGAATTAACAACATTTATTAGTTTATTATCTCTCGTTTGGATGAAAAGGGTTTCAGGGTAACATAAAACATTGTACAATATTCGACCGTAATAGATTTTAACATACTTATATAATTTCCATGCTCGCATGTTAAACCCTAATGGTCTATTAATGTAATATACTATTACAGGATTTAATAAAACCTATTTGATAATTATCTTTTATTTCTATCGCGATCCTTACTCACAGAGCGTATGATAATTAGAATTATTTTTGATGTACCTAAGTGCAGTATAATTTAAATGTCTTGCAACAAAAGATAAGCGATGTAAATGCAAAATTCTACTAGAAAATGTTTGCAATTTGGTATTCAGTAGACGAAAATCTGGTCTTCGCTTACGGAGGCAAAGAACAGTATGAAACTTGAATACACTAATCAGTTTCAATAAAATTACACCACCCTCAAATAATAAACTTCGTACAAATGTTAGTCTATAGTAAATATTCAATCGCAAAGGATTAGGTTTTGAAATAAAAAATAGAAATATTAGCAGTAAAATTTTTAATAATGGGCTACATCCATTAATTCATCTAGGTATACTCAAAATGAAATGGTCAATCAATATGTAGTTGAGTCCCAAGCTACTTGTAGATGGTGGCGGAGTTCTCTAGGTTGTACGATGGCTCTAATAATAAATATATCATTCAATCCATCATATCCATAACATGCTCAATGGAAGATAAGTTCAGAGATCTAATAGAGTCGAGGTGAAATTTGTAACTTTTCTTCTTGTTTCTTCTAAGAACCTCCTGCTAATGTTTGCTGAACACAATGGTCGTCACTGCTCATTTATTCTTGAGATTATCTGTACTTTTTTAATAGAAATCGTTGATGTGGATGGAAAGAATGTCAGTAGTTTCACTATCCTATAACGAATGGGGCCGTAGAGACTCTGTTGTCTATGAGCTATACGTTAAATAAGTCTGTATTTACGGTTGTTACTGACGTCCAGATCTATGGCGTCTTTGAAAAATTTCATTACACCAGGTAGACCATTTTCGAAGAATACTCGATGGTTTTGATTTCATCTTCGAGCGATTTCACGTAACGATGCTAACATTTTTTTAAATAACTTGCCGCAATAAATATTTTATTACTACTAGTGCGTGAATAATGTTTTTCCGACCGAAAAACCACTTTTTAAAAACAATTTATTTCCACAAGTGTAAAACAATTACAAATTTAAGTAGCAAACTTTATTAAACTATGTTTACAATTCAACTGAATATAATTAAAACTGGAGTAGCGGCGTTCCGCGAAGCTAAATAAACTTTTCTTATCTACTGCTCTGACGTTGAGATGCTGATCTCAGCTGGAAGTCAAGGGGTGCTGGAATCTATAACTCGTGTCTATAACCTGAGATTAGAAAAAAATTAAAATTCTCTCAAAAAGATTATTATAGACCATTGTTGCTAGTTGTTAAAACGACTGCTTGCCTAGTGCCTATAGTAAATTAAGTCGATCACTTCGTGCACTTAGAAAATAGAGCTTGAAATTGAATATCATTATCAGTGTTTCTGATCTTTACTGATGGATTAAATGATGGATTAAAAATTGTGATAATAATGTTTAATAATTTCTAGAAAATATAGGAAATTAATTATATGGCTCCGTGGTCGAGAGGTAACGTACTTGCCTCGAAACCCCGAGGTCCTGGGTTCGATTTCCGGTCGAGGAACTGGGATTTTTCTGTGAGAGAGATTAATCGTAGCATACTCGGATATTGGGTGTGTGTCCATTGTCTCTAAATGTGTAGCCCTCTCCCACACTAGGTCATTCCAGACCTTCAGGGATAAAGGGGGTTGTAATTTCATGTGGTGTTATTATTATATATTATTATTATTATTAATTATTGGGAATTATATAAGCATCCTTTCAAACCCATACTGAAATCGCTAATACAAACGTCTTTGATAGATAATAAAATGTCACTTTTTGTGGTTTGTTACCCAAATTAAATGTTTATAAAAAAAGTAATATGATTTACGGTTTTTATTTATACAGGCGTCTTCAGAGATGATATCTAATGGTTTTTGAACTTAAAAAAATTAAAAAACGAAAAATTTAAGCGATTGTTATCTTAAGCATTCAGTGAATTAATTACAAATGACTAGTTTTTAATAAGGCTGGGAATCGAATACAAATAATTCGAGTATTCGAATATTCTAGTATTCGAATACGAATTATTCTAATGGGAAATTATCAAATATTCGATTAGGTATTCGAATATTCGAATATATTCGAGTATTCGAATATTCGATTATATCTGAGTAAATTTGAATATTAAAATATATTATTAAATTATGTACAAATAGGTATGCAGTTTGCATCCAAGCAAAGTAGGTAGATAGTAGGTATAGGTAGGTACCTATTCTAAAATCCAAATATATGAATAGACCACATTAGTGGCACGTTTTACTCCCAGTCAAACTATTCCATCTCTTTCTCGCCTCGACCTTATTCTTACTGTACTAAGGCAGGGGTTAAAATTAAATTTTAAATTTTAGAAAACCTGTAAATATTTAACTATTGACTTTTCATGTATTTGTTTTACCTTCACAATCTGCGTCTTTTTTAAAAACATTCTAATTTTAGAGTACTTTTATTTTCTTCGAAAAGGAAAAATAGTTATGACACAGAAGTATAATAAACTAGCTCTATTTTTATTTTATTTAAGCTTCAATAATTAAATGTGAACAATAGCGCCTCAATCCTAAAATAAAATACTAACTGAATAATTCTGATCCTTAAAGCACATGTACAGGAGACATAGCCTATTGTGGGTATGGAAAGCAAATCAAATTGCCTGCTTAGTGCGCCAATATCCATTTGGCATGATGACGGTCTCGGATGCTAGGGCCAGGCAGGACTATTGCCTTTTTACCCTAGTCATCGCTGTAGACCTGGACCGGCCTCGTGCAGGGCGGGTTAACTTACTTTACGAACGGCCCCATTCACAAATGTGAGCGGTGCCGAAGATTTCGGTCAACCTCCCTGGGTCCTGGCTGATGAACCCTGCTGGCTAGGGCCTCTTCTGACGCTCTTCTGTCTTCGTCTTCTTTCTTCGCCAGCTTGTCACCCCCGGGGTAGTCATCTGTCTGTCAGGGACTGTGTGGATATTCTGTGACTTGGGATTGACTGCCAGTACACAAAGTGTCAATTGACACATTGCCATCTGGATCATCGGACAAGGTGAGGATGAACTGTGTAGCTCTAGGAGGTGAAGGCTTAAGTGCTTTCTTAGCACTTTTGTCCTTCACGGAGCCAGGGGGACAACGGGCACTGGTCGGTTTACTGACCGGCGCCCGCAAGGTTTGTGGGAGGGTGGTTGGTCGTGTCATGTCTTTTCAGTGGGTTTGGTCCATCTGTAAGGAAAGGATTAGTTATACTTACCCGTTATCCAGTAACTGTACCTTCGGCCTCTTGTGCCTCGGTGCGTAGGCCGGATCATAGGAGGTGCCTGCTTAGTGGTTTACGTCATAGTGAATAGTGAATAGTGAATACTCTGTTTGAGTATTTGGTTGGATAGATCACAATAATAGTCGTGACGTGGAGTGGTTTACGTCACGACTATTATTGTGATCTATCCAACAAAATACTCAAACAGAGTATTCACTATTCACTATTCACTAGTATTCAGTGCTATACCTATTAATAATGAATATTCGAGGATCCGGATTATTGGGATACCTATTCGAATAATTCGGATTATTCGAGTATTCGAATATTCGAATAGGTATTCGAATAATTCGAATTATTCGAATAGTTCGAATATTCGAATATTTTTTCGAACGAATATTCGAATACTAAAATCTGGAAAATTCCCAGCCTTAGTTTTTAATAGCAGTGGATTGGAAATGGCTGCCCTTAATTCATTACAGTTTTGTATCTAAGACTGAAAAATATTCATCACTTGGAAATGTTTAAAATTTCAGTTTCCTCGCAAATGTTTAGAAGGCTTTGTGCCTTTGATGTGATCTCACTGGGAATTAATCAATGACGTCTAATGAAATGACCATTAATCAGGTACTCTCAAATTTAGGGTATGATATTAAGAAGGTACGAAAAATTGAAGAACACCGGAATGCCGTAAGTCTTATAAAGTTTTTTTACGGAAATTCGGCAAAGTTCAAATTTACCGACGATTTGTTACGTTCCTAGTATTAAATGTAACCATTATTTTCTGGATAACCTGTATATGCAATTTACAATAGCTGTATTCTTTTTACCATTAATCTCAGTAGTTTTACGGTTACACTGTGTAAATGAAAGAATAATTTCTTTTTTCCATAACCATAGAACTACGTAGATTAGCTGAGATTGGTGGAAAAATAATGCACCTAATATATATTAGACAGTTCATCTGAACCGCGGGAAATGTTCATATGAATTGCTTACTTAGAATTGGCAATGCAACAAACACAAAAACAAGTCGACCAATACCAACAGAATTTGTGTCAGTATCATTGGCATCACCGAGTTGTATTAGTTATTAGGATATCATAATCTTAAAGAAATGTTTTAGTACATCATTGCCACTGATTGTGAGTAAGAGTGACGACTCTCTCTTCTCATATGTTTCCTTGATACAAGTAACGTAAGTCCAGGTCTTCTCAGATATGAGAAATTGAGAATACACACACACACACTCACACACATACTAAAATACTACAAAGCTACTAATAAAATTCTGAGGTAAAGTTATGGAAACTAATTATTGTGGAAAACCATGTATCTCTGTTATAAAAAACATGTTGCAATGAATTGAAATACTACCGTTC
>JANEYF010004570.1:45000-192023 GCA_029963845.1 Rhamnusium bicolor | reverse complement strand
CTGCTATAGCTAAATGTGGGGGTGCCCCATCCTGTTGAAAAAATAGTTCGCCCTCTAAAAGATTATCATCTTCTTCGAGGATTTGGGTAATCATTGGGTCGATGTTGTTTTTCTAACAGAACGAGGTACCTCTTGCCATTTAAATTGTCAGAAATAAAAGACGGCCCGACAATGTGATCCCTAAGATGCCAGCCCAAACATTTAACTTCTGAGGCTTTTGGGTATGAGTTTCCATGAACAAATGTGGATTGGTTTCACTCCAATGCCTACAATTGTGCTTGTTTACCTCCTCATTGTACAGTAGATTGGCATTAACGTTTAATTGTTCACTAAAAATCTCACAGAATTTAAGCCGATGATCGGGATCATCTTCGTTTAATTCGTGTACCAATTTAAATTTATATGGATGAAATTTGTGGGCCTTTAGAATAAGATGAACACTGCTTCGTGATACACCGGAAGCCTCAGCCACTGTCCTGATCGATTGAGTATTATCCATCTGGATAGAAAAACTGCAGCAGTATGATTTTAAAATCGAACATCATACTGGGAAATCCCATAGAAATGAAGATGCCCTTTCCAGACGACCATGCCAGGAAGATTGCAAGCACTGCCACACGGTAAAAACAGGAATAGATACTAATCGTGAACACTGTTAAAATTTATGTTCTGGATGATTGGACAAAAGAGACATTAAGGGAAGAACAGTTAAATGATAAAGAAATTAGTCATATTCTGGAAAGAACGGAAATAGGAACCCGGGGCACAATAGGACTCTTTTAGAGTAGTGGATGGACTGCTGAAAAGAGCTTGGAAAAGTCCAGATGGGAAGGAAATTACTTTGAGATTGGTAATCCCCAGGTGTCGCATACCAAAAAACCCCAAGAAGTGCATAATGGAACGTCTGGTGTACATTTTGTCATCAACAAAACTCTGACTAATGTACGTGACAGATTCTACTGGGTGAACAACCGCCAAGATGTAGAGGCTGGTGACGCAACTGTGAAGTTTGTGCGGCAAGTAAAGAGCCACGGACAAGAAGTAAGGGCCAGATGAAGCAATATAACGTCGGGGCTACCTTTGGCTGAATTGCGATCGACGTAACTGGTCTATTCCCCGTGAAATATGATGAAAATAAATACATCTTGGTTGCCATAAACTATTTTAGTAAGTTGCCTGAAACTAATGCCATACCAAACCAAGAAGCAACCACTCCGCCTAAGGTCTGGTAGAAAATCTTATATGTCGATTTGGTGTGCCCTAGAGTTGCATTCGGACCAAGGAAGAAACTTTGAATCAGGAGTGTTTCAGAAGATGTGTCGCTTACTGGGAATTCATAAGACAAAGGCAACAGCCCAACATCCACAATCAGATGGAAGGGTGGAGAGATATAATAAAACCATGGAGGAACACCTATCCAAAGAAACATCAAATAGATTGGCATGGTCACTTACCTCTTTTTGTTATGGTATACAGGGCCTCCATTCATGAAACAATAAAACAGACGCCAACTCGCGTGATGTTTACACGTGAGATTATACTGTCATGTGACTTGGTATTTGGTACACCAGATGAGGAACGACTTTCCATAAATGACTATGCCGATGAAGTTGGAGAACAGCTAAGGAATATCCTTGAGCTGGTACGAGACCGAGTTGCCATAGCGAGTGATCGCATGAAGGCTCGTTATGATCTTAAGACGGATTCAGGAGGATTCCAGGCGGGAGATCTGGTTTGGATATACAACCCACAACGAAAGAAAGACAGGTCCCCGAAGCTTCACCCACTTGGGAAGCATCATACACTGTTGTCACCAGAATAAGTCCAAAATCAAAGATGAATGTGGTGTACATAGAGAGATTAGCCAAGTATGCAGGGAACAAATGAATTGCTTGACCGAGACGTTCAGGTTTAAGGAGGGGCAGTGTTACGCCACTGTGTAGACTGAATATATGAGACTGGAATTGTACGCGAACGGCCGAGAATGTTCTGGAATGTTCTAGAGCGCGTGAATAGATGTATAAATAAGACGCACGGTGGGCCGAAACTCAGTCTTAAGTTGAAAGGGAACAAGTAAAGAAGAAAATAAGAGAGATACTTTAAAGTGTTTAATTGTGATTATAGTTAAGACAGTCATTAATCTATTGTTGTTACTTATTAATTAGTTAATAAAGTAGTGAGTAAGTTTTACCTGGACGTTCAAACAACGAATATACGAGCAGACGTGTTTGTGGGGATGGCGAACACGTGACAATACTGTTAAAACAGAATATTTTCTTCCCGTAAGAAACTTATATATTTTCGTACCTTATTTTATGATTTTAAAAACTTACATTTTTGATTGCTCATTTGATAAAACATGTTTTTACTAATTAGATTAAAAACGTACAGCATTATCAACTAAATTAAATGTTCCAACTGTGCCCTATTGATGAAAGACAAGCTCATTTTCAACGTTTGTAATGACATCTGAGGGAATAAGGGAGGGGGTTCTTTGCCGAATTTATTCATTTAATTATTTTATGTTATTAGACCTAGAAGTTTAGTGGAATTAAGTTTGGTAATATTGCAGTCCACTATATAAAGAGGCAAATCTGGTTTTTCGTGATTGAAGTATAAAACAAACTACTAAACCGGAAATAAGTTCAAATTGTAAAAATCCAAATAACAACTTCGTCAGTGTTTCGTCGAGCATGTAAAATCCTAGAATTCAATTATCTACTATTTCTGCTCACTCATTATTCTTCTGAAGATGTTGCAAGATGTTCAGCAATCAGTGTGGGTATCCAATACCGACAGTTCTGTCTGTTAACAGTAGACAAAAAGTTGACTCGTCCAAGATATAATACAAAGTCTGGATTTGCTTAATATTATTTCCAACATTTCTGCGCAAAATTGTAGCCTTTTATCAAAATCGTCCCTCAATAACTCATGCAATTAGTGCACTTCATAAGGATGATTTTTCATTCTATCAACTATTCTTGAAACTGCAGTTTTCGCAATATTAAAATTTAAAGCATGACAAAACGTAATACACATTTCAAAGTCAAAAGACACCACTACATCTCTGACATATCCTCTATTCTTAAAATATGTATTAAATTCTGTTAACCGTTAATGGTCAAATCCTTTTTTTTTAGATTCTTAATTGCTATAATTTGATAATTTTTAGTTATAATTAGTACATTAAATAATCAAATATCAAAAAAAAACTGTGCCACAATAGTAGTTTGCATAACAAGTCTGGAAAGAGTATTTTCACACGACGCGTAGAAAAATTTCAGAACGAAGCTGAAAAGCGAAGTCTGAAAGCCCACAAGCTCTGTAAGGGGCGTTTCCGGATGAGTTGCGAACAACATTTTTTAGGCACTCGTGATTCGTTAGCATATTTTTGTCAATTTTATTTTATTACTGTTGAAACTTTATAATAAACATACATTACTGGAGAATGTTTAGGTTTGAAGTACTTTTTACAGGACTAATCCTGTAATGAAGTAATTTCCGGCCTAAAAATTATTCCGTAATGCATAATTTTCAGGACGGGTGCCTAAAAATATCTTAAATGATACATTAAAATTCTAAAATATTGGTATTCAAACGCACAATTAAATTGTATAATTTTGAGTTCTTTTTATTAAATGTATTAAATATGTTAATATGGAATCACGAGAAAAAAAATTAATATGGAATCATTACAAACATAAACAAAAGTAATGTAAGCATAACGTACACATTAACATAAAAAATTTTATTAAAATCTTCCACATCGCCATCACGTCAGGGTAGACCGATTTCTACTAGTTAAACTTTAAAAACACAGCAGAGCAGAACTGCTTTTAGTAATGAAACAAAGCTCAACGCTATTAATTTACACATTTTCATTCATCTAATTTAAATACACAAAGTGGCTGTCGTGCGAATTCCAGAAAACAATTTATATTAGCATAGTACAATGTCCGCAGCCGGTCCTACTTGTCGGAATCGGTACATGTGTTACCGCCACCATTCTGGATCATTTAAAATTCTAATTTTATAAAAATAACATCCCCTGACAATACTCAAGTTAAGAATTTGTTTTTAAAAATCATTCGTACAACGAATGTAGAAAATATAGTAGGATAAAGGGAGGCACACTTATTTTGTTTATACAGTGGCGTGTTCTCCATGGAAGCTAGGGAATAAACAAGAATCATAAAATAATAAAATATATTATTTATTTTCTTTTTGCTCCCATTTTATTTTTTCGACGGCGTTTATGAACTCGATATGTGTCAAAACAAATGTTTTAAAATGCGTAAAGTTACAAAGTTGCACTGCATTAAATTTCCAACTTTACGATGCCGATATTGCTCGAACGGCTCCAAAGTGAGTTGTTCGAGTGTAATCGTACTTAAATACGGGAAATGTGAAATGTTTTGTGAGTAAACGCGAGCGTGTATTAGATGTGCAACCGAGACGTTTAATTTATTTATTTTAAAGTGTTTTTTGGTGGCTGCTCCGCATTATTAGTGTTTATCAATATAAACAAAGTCAATGACTTTGGATATTGAAATTAGTTATTGTTTATAATATATTGCAATTATAATTGCGAGAAACGTTAGAAACAAACTTAGCTGTAGGCTAGACAGCTTACATGCTAAGCGTAATGGAGAACACCGGGATCCTCAAATTTGCACAATAGTTCCGAAACGACGAAAACTGTATTATATGAATGTGATGTGTGTAACTTAGTGATAAGGGAATTTTCAACTTATACTTTTGAACGTAAAAAACTAATTATTTTAAAAGGTAGGCCAACTCCAGCTTTAACAAAATTAACCAAACAAACTAAATTATATGTAAAATATTTCCAAACGGAAAATTATCAAAAATGGCTCACTGATTGCAACACTACATCGCTTTTATTTTACTGGTCATGACCTCTTTTTTCAAATGAAAAGAATTTGTGGAACAAAAATGGATTTCTCGATTTAAATAATTTTCACAAATTAATAAAAGACAATAGTCGCCTATAATATGTATTCAGACCATTATTAAAGAAAAAACTTTCGGTAAAACAAGAATAGAGCATGCTTTGGACAATCAATTGACAATATGCCATAAACAATATAATCAAGAAGTACGAAAAAATAGCGAAAACCTTAAAAGATTTATAGATGTGCTGTGTTTTCTAGGTAAATGTGACCTTGGTTTTCGGAGTCACGATGAATCGGAAAAATTCTGCAAATAAGAGAAATTATGTGGATTTCATTAATTTGCTGGCAAAATATGATGAAACATTGCAATTCCATTTAGCAAATTCGACAGCATTTAAAGGCACTTCCAATTTTATACAAATACAAAATGATTTTATTTTGCGCGTAGGAGAATTATTAAGGAAAATACGGGGCGAAATAGAGGAAACTTCGTTTATTGCAATTACATTAGATGAAACTATTGACGGCAGTAATAATTTGCCAGTTATCGAAGATTGTACGTTATGTTATAAAAAAAGTGATATTAAAGAATTCTTTTATGATTTTTTAGACGTTTCCACGCAAAGAATGGCAAATGCTCTTTATAACGTTCTGCAATCTATAGGTTGATGAACTTTATTTTGCTCAAAATTATTTCGCAGTTATGACGGAGCGGTAGTAATGGCAGATGAATTAGGGGGAATATAGGCTAAAGTAGAACAAACTTACCCAAATACACTTTTATACACTGTACGGCGCATCGAATAAAGTGTTACAACAATCTGTTAGCAGTATCAAGGAATGCAAAGTGTTTCTTTCTACTTTAAGTGGCATCGCATAATATTTTTCAAAATCGTCAAAACGAACGAGTGCTTTAGATGCAGAAGATCATAAAATAATGCCAAAAGTAACTCCAAGATGGAATTATAATGGCAGATTGGTGCAAACTGTGTTTGAATTTCGCCAGCCACATTGATTTTTTTGAAAAAAAATATTAAATCACTAAGTGGAATGGAACCACGAAATAGTACTTTGCTCTAGAGTTTATTTAGACATGTTAAAAAGATACACTAACTTTAATCTTTTACTTGTAGTATTCTTTGAAATATTTCCGTTTTGTGATGACGTATTTGCAGTTTTAAAAAATAAATCAAGTGATGTAAATTTCTGCATAAAAAAGATCTAGGAATTCAAATCCATTATTCTATCTAAGAGAGAATAATTTGATTGCCTATGGAATAAACTTGAGCAATTGAGGATAGAAACTCACCCACCAAGAAAAAAATACGTACTGATATCCAAAAAAATGTGTTATCGGAGATTATTTTTTAGAAATAATTGACAATATTTCTACATACACGGATACCAGATTCAAAGATTTTAACAAGTTAATATTTTTAGAGTTAACAAATTTTAATGGCTATACTACTACAAATCCGTAGGTGCTTTTGATTCTTTGAAAAAAATTATTCACAATATTTTAATTTTCCTACATTCCAAATCGATCTTACAGTAGTTTACAACACATCGGAAGGTATAAATAAAAATAGTGTTTGTGACTTATGGAAATCCCTTAACGATTGCCTTGCAATTCTTAAATTATATGAATTAACTCTCATTGGTCCATTTTTCACAACAATTTAATGGGAGCAGCCCATCGTCAACTTCTAGAAACTCAAGATTTATCCAAGGTAAGACAGCTTTCTACAAAATAAGAAATAAACGAATTGTGGTTTCAACAAGATGGTTGTCCTGCACATAATGCTAATAATGTAAGACGAATATTGCAGAAAAATGTTGGTAACTGCATAATATCAAATAGAGGACCAGTATTGTGGCCTCCCCGTTCGCCTGATATGACTCCTGATTTTTATTTGCGTGGGGTAGGGTGAAAAATAAAGTGTATGATTTTGAAAGCCCGGAAATTATCGATATTTTGGAAGACACAGAGTTAGGGACATTTTAGGCACAATAAATGCCAATACTCTCAGAAAAGTAATCAGCTCAGGTAGACATAGATGCCAAAAATGTATTCAGCTTAATGGAGGCCATTTGAACAGTTTTATTTAATCTTCCTCACTTCTTTACTATCATTTAATCTATTGTGTTAATTTGCTGTTATTAAAAATTTTTCTCCATATCGATTATGTTTAATATTTCAATAGAAAATTAAAATTATTTAAACGTGTCAAACTGGTAACCTTAATATTACTGTTATTTTTTATAATGATTGGTATTAGGTATAACCATGGAATCAAAATAACTTTTTTGATATTTCAGGGCCTACCATTTTGTTTTGTTAATTAATGGATAACTTTTCTTAAAAAACACTTTGTTTCTCGGCATGTGATATATCATTTGAAAGCTCTTTTTAAGCGAAATCTAAAAAATAAAAAATCCAATATGGCTGCCATAAGACAAACAAAAGTTACATCTGATATCTCTAAAACAAAAAGACGATCGAGCATCCGTTTCAAGACCAAACATTAGTCTCTAAAAATGTCCTAATAATGTAAAAGTCTAAAACCTATTTGACCAAGGATTACTTGGCTACAGCCAAAAAGAGAAATCACAAAATTTACGTTTTTTTGGAATCAAAAGACGATTCCAGTTAGCCATGATTTCTTAACGGATTTGAAATCAACATAAAATTTGCTAAAACTTATCCCATTTAACCGACTTTTTAACTCTTATGGTTTCCGAGAACGCAATGGGAGCATCGAATTTGAGACACACGGTATATAGTACAGAAATAGTTCTTGTCAGTTGCTGTCAATAGTGCAAGCTGATTTCGACTCAACATCTTAGTTTATTCGTTTTCAAAGTTGCCCAGAATTTTAAAAATAAAAATACACGACTTTGAAGGGTTATATCTCTGTTGATATGAATCTCCGGACCAACGTTTGAGGGAAACTTTTTCAAATTTTTTTATTTGGAATCTTCACTTAAATTTACGGACCTAAAAGTTGTACCACCCTATATAATTAGTAATCTCTAAATTATGTAGAAACTGAAATATTTATTAATAAACCCACGAATGTAAATTAGTAATTTTAGAACAAATTAAAGCGCTGTTTTGTATTACGTCTGAATTGTTTATTTATTTTGTAAGGTGTAAACTTGATTATTCCTATGATGTAATATAGTCTATATTTCAATGGAAACCAAAGTACAAACAGTAGAAAGATTAAATATTACCCAATTATGATTTCATAATCGTGTTCGAGAACTAAAAACAGTTGCCCGTCACCCCTAGACCCCAGATTGCATCCCCGGCTAATGATTATTGATTTTTCGGGAGCAAAAATTAATCTGACTTCGCTATGATATTAATTGTATGCCCGTTGTATCAATATGTCTAGGCCGTCCCGCACAAGTTTATCTTAGGGATGTAGGGTTTGTATATCTCTAATATTTGATGATAATGATGATGTTAAAAATAACATTCCCACAGCATTGCATTTTTGAAAATGAATCCGCCTTGTTGAAAAATGTCTCAATTTATTATGTACTTATATTCACAGCGATTTATTCCCTGGAGTAAACTGTTCCAACGCTGGTACGCGATGGAGGATTCAAATTGCGGTTGTTTATACAGATCAGAAGGAACAATATGGTGTTAATGGATTGAAAGAAATTTTCTTGTAACAATACGTACAAGCACAGATATTTTGCAAAATATTTTATATAATTTCCATAATGTCCAAACTACAATACGCAGAAAGCTCGTTTAATTTGCAGCAACTTTTCAACCAGATATAAAATAAAAAGAAGGAAAGTTGCAATTTGTCATTTCCATAAGGATGTACCAAACCGAACGGAGTTTTTTCCTATTTTATACAAATTTTAAAGAATTTTATGAGAAGACTCGGTTGACATAATATTAACGAGTTAATTTACAAGTGACTATGTAAGTCCTAATTTTTCAATAGATATTTTTGTAGTTTTTAAAATTTGTGTTTTTTAGGGTTGCATGTAAAGCTGGATTTACACATTAAGCGAATAAAGACTTCGGTTTACTTTTGCTAATCTTGAATCGGAATCTTAAGTGGAAAGCAACTTCTATAAATAATATTTATATTATGTATTATAAATAGTGGGTTAAAACAATTATTTTTTTGTTTTTGTTAATTTTTTTATCATATACCAAAATAAACGTACAATAATATATGTATTATTATGGTTAATAAATAAAAATCATAGAACAAGTTTCATTTATACATTTTTCTAAAACACAAAACCAATATTTAGAAAGCAAACACAATTTCTGTCAAAGAAAATTGTGTTTGCCTTTTAAATACTGGTTTTGTTCAAACTAAAAATCTGAATTTAATTTAGAAGTACGATTCAAAGAGCCCGCCATTTTACTATGCAATAATATGGCGCCTCGAATTGAGATGTCACAGCCATTTCCATCTCATGCTTAGGAAGTAATGTTTCTAAAATAGTTGTTCTGTGAGGAATAGTGTATGATCGAACCTGTTCGTGTCAACATCTCTCAAAAAGGAATATACGAGTATAACTATGGGAATTTAGCGATATATTTCTAGATTAGTGGTGCCAGTGTTTACAGAAGCCACTGACGAGATTATCTCCGGGCCTTGGGTAGTGGAAATAGATCGACATGATATAAGTAATAAAAAAAATGGTTTATTTAATTTATAACGTTTAAACTGGATTATTTCTACATTTCTCTCCTTATGGAAATTAAACATTTATGTTATTACCATATTATTAACATTTATATCCTTTGCTCAATTGAACACAATGTAAATAGACAACCAAACGGTAGCTAGATTAAACATTATACGATTAAAACTATTTTCACAGAGTGCATTTAATTTATACAAATTAAACCGTTTTGTTGAAAAACGACCAGAATTTATTGTTTGCTTGTATTAAAACAGACTTATTCTGTAAAGTGAATTGTTCAACTCTGACGTTTGTTTTGTACAGATGAACAAACAATATAGTGTTGATGGAGTGAAAGAAATTTTCTTGAAACAATACCTCTAAGCTCAGATAATACGCTAAATATTTTATATAATTTCCATAACATCATCACTACAACAGACAGAGCTTTTTAATCCGTAGCAACTTTTTACTAAGTACAAAATAAAAAGAAAAACTAGGTAAATGAATTTGATTCATCTAAACAGATTAACGACAAATATATATCCGTTTTCAACTTGAAATACTATAATGAATTTTTTATTCGATTGTACTGAAAAGTGGTGTTTATTGGTTCGAATATCTGGACAAAAAGATCACCCTTTTATAACAGGTACTATTTTTTGTTGTGGTTGCTAGGTGACTACTACAAACTATCATGATATTTTTATTAGATTGTGCCAAAAATTATTTAAATTCGATTACAATCAGATTCCTCAATTAAAATAAATATAAGAAATAAAAATTTATTATTTTCTTCTTACAATCGAATAAAAAATAATGTATGACACACAGAAGAAAATGTTTTTCGTACTCATACGGTTGCCTCGCCGGTTATCGTCCTTGTGTTATAAATACCTATTTTTTCTCCTTTGAATTCTCGATCGTATGCAAATGGAATGTACATTTTAAATATATTTTGGTAATACATTGATGAATATGTACTCAGAGGTATGCGTATTTTTTTTCAATACTATATTATAGTCAATATATATATATATATATATATATATATATATATATATATATATATATATATATATATATATATATATATATATATATATATATATATATATATATATATATATATATATATATATATATATATATATATATATATATATATATATATATGTTGTTTTTCAGGTTTTCGCGGGTGGTGAATGTTAAATCCGTTTTCCGGGTATACTCCCGCGAGGATAGGCCCCGAGAGGGACCGTGGTTGTCTGAACGACGTTTCGGCAGAATCTCACTGCCATCTTCAGGTTGTAACAGATAACTGCTTACTGCGGCTTCTGGTAACTCGAACTGAAATCACGATACGAAACGTCGTTCAGACAACCACGGTCCCTCCGGGGCCTATCACCTAGGGGAGTATACCCGGAAAACGAATTTAACATATATATATATATAAAAAATATATATATATATATATATATATATATATATATATATATATATATATATATATATATATATATATATATATATATATATATATATTATTTCCTTTGCTCGATTATTCGACTGAGAAAATAATTGGTTACCGCAAATTCTGTATTTTTGAGTTTCCTTGCATCTCATATTTTTTTTACATTTAAAATTCTTGAACTTCAAATAATGCTGCTCGTGTCGAGATGTTACTTCTAATATGTTAATCAGTAATCTATATTTAGATTTTCATGCATGTACAGTAAAGCAATTCTGTTTTCCAAATTTGATCTCGGTTCATTATAGTGTAGTCATATTACGCTATTTTTACCCGAACTCAGAACAAATTCCGAAGGAAGATTTTTATCTTATCGATTTCAATTAATTCTATTCCTCAAATCATGAAATGTTGGAGACGTTTCATGATGTACCCCTTATGCGTTGTCTGATACAAGAAACGAGGACCACCCTTTTCGTGTTTTCTTTTTTTATGAATACTATACGGTTATTGAAAAAAATCATCATCAAATTTTAAACAACTCATAACTGTCTGTCGCCTCTTTTGAGGGTTTTACACAAATCAATTATCATTTTCTCATATATTTGCAAAAAATCAAGTTCCAGGTTATGATGAAAATGGACGCTCTGAGACCCGAAAATAGAAAATTTATCCAAATTGGCATGATGTATGTGTGTCTGTGAGTCTGTATGTCTGTGTGTGTGTGTGTGTGTGTGTGTGTGTGTGTGTGTGTGTGTGTGTCGCTGGTTATTTTCTCAAACATATGTCAATTTAGAAATTTGAAACTTTACATAGTATAATATCTGGGGACCCAAAGATGAAGCCTATTGAAAATCACTGAAATGGTTAACCAGAGTGGACACATCTCAAAGGGGCCAAAAGAAAACTCCGTTAAATAGGAAAAAATTTTCAAATATAATCTATTCACAATGAGGACGGTAAGCAATTATATAAACAAAATTCAGCAGAAAATGTGGCGACCTACTGTAGCATGTGTGGGCCGGACTGACTATCTTTTAGATTTATTTTAAACTTTAACTGTCCTCTTTCGTACCTTGACGAGCTGTTATGGGTTAAATTAATTTACATAACAATTGTCTACTTTTCCTAGGTAGATGAAACAAAACATACAAAAATACCTCCCTAAATAAAAATCGTACCCTTTTTAATTCTGAAATTCTATAGATTCCCTAATTCTAGGAAAATAGCCGGCGAATAATTGGTTGCCTACTAGTGGTCACTTGTATCAATTTGCATCGAAATAATATTTTTAATAAAATAATTCAACTAATTATAAATTTTGTCGTCTATGAGGTGATCCCTTTTTTTGTGTACTGGAAAAAAAATATGGTTCTGATCTTTTTATTTATATTTAATTTAGTACGTAAACATTTGATTTAATTTTTCGTAAGTCTAAGGAGTCGCTAAATTAACGCCTTGTCCCATCGAAATGTAGCCCCTAAAAAAATAATTAAGTATGTAGTAATCAATGATCTGAGGTGTGAGTTATTGTAATATTCCTGTATTGTACGTTTATATTCTTATTAGTTTTTTCTCTGGTAATGTTTTTTGGTCTTCCGGAAAAAAATCCTTACTGATCGACTCGAATCCTGTTTTTCATTCGAGGTGTCGAAATGTTAACATCGATGTGAGCTGTGAGCGGTATTACTTTAGTAGTAAATTGGTGAAGTGTCCATTTAATTGGGAGAACTATTACTAAAAGTATTTAGAAATTGCGAGGAAGATTTTCTGTGACAAATTTGTGATATTTCCTGCAATTTTCGTCCTGTGCGGATTATTTCCTAGCTCGCGGTAAGTCTTCTGAACCGACATTTTAAGTAAAAGATTCTTATAGGGTTCCTTTATTTTATTGCAGGTGATTCATAAAGAAAATCAACCCTCGAGAAGCCTTCTATAGGGTGTAGAGGTGAGTATTCACATTATGGTTGTCCTTTATGTGATGTAATGTTTGTTATTCTTGTCTTTTCAGGGTTTTTAGTAAGGTCTTAGTAAGACTTTAAGAAGTATTTTATTTATACGAGTATATTTTATTCTATCCTCGTCGCGGCCTGGAACGCGTTTGCCTCATCTGGTAGGGTAATGCAGTAGTGGATGTCATAGGTTATACAACAAGAAAACCTTTTTTTGTTGAAGTGGAGTATCTGGCCTTACTTCCTCGTGGACTCTGCAGTCAGACCTTACCTTATAGCGTGCCGTCCATGGTTTTCCTGGCATCCCTCCTGTACGTGGTGCTCTGGATCTGGCGACACCTGGAGAAAACGCCCTTCCCACTGTAGGACCCCAGATAAGTGCTAACAACCTGTATAAATTTGATTTTATCCGATTATCTGAAAAATCTACTATCATATTTTAAATAATATTTTATGTAGCTACCATTTTTTGTGTGTCGTAAGAATACATACTATCTGAAAATCTATTATCATATTTTAAATAATTGTAGGTATGGGTTTAAAAGAAGCACGTTAAATTTTAGAAATTTTATTAAAAATTAATTAGATACTAACAAAAAATTTTATATCTTACATTTACTTATAATTTGTATGTTGCAAAACTATTTTAATTTTAATTTGACTACCCTGGTTTTTTATTTATAAAATTCCTGTGTCTGAGATGTGAAGTAATTACTTGTTCACGAAACCGGTCATATTAATAAAGGAATTTTATGAGAATTTTTCTTTTTGCTTTATCATTTTAAATAATATTTTATGTAGCTACCACTTTGTTTTTGGGTGCCGTAGGAATATATACGAATATTTTATCTAGTATTGTCCCTATACAAAAGAAGAACAGTGTATATTATATAATAACTGGGTAGCGACGAAGGTGATCACATTCGGCCTATAGAACTTTATTTTTACATTATTATGTACCCTAAACTGTTCTGGTA
This sequence comes from Rhamnusium bicolor, assembly GCA_029963845.1. NCBI lineage: Eukaryota > Metazoa > Arthropoda > Insecta > Coleoptera > Cerambycidae > Rhamnusium > Rhamnusium bicolor. The sequence goes on along the minus strand of JANEYF010004570.1, from coordinate 178,036 downwards.
AACTACTAGTATTTCTCTCGAGAAAACTTACACTTTTAATGTTGTTTAAATATTATAATATGTCACAACGTTAACCATTTTGCTGTGTCTATATTGTAACGTGTTATACTTCCTTTTTTTAATTATTATTAAATAGCTACTGATATATTTAACTTTTTTTTCTTTTACCAGTTAATATCTTCCCAGTGCACTCAGTTAGAAATTACCACCCTCCTTGCCCACTCCTCCGCCGACAAATTGGCCGGAGTGCGTGGCTACCATCGCCGCTCACTATAAACTAATTTTTTTATTGCTGGCGGCCCGTTGCGTAATAGAAAATTTAGTTTATTAATTGTATCTTGAAGAAATTTCAGCTCCACTTATTGTAATGCTATTTACAATTATATTATATTTTTATTATTTTGTGAGGGCTAGCTCTGGTAATAGAGCACAAACAAGTGCAATCCATAACTTTGAAGTTATGAGATTTTACATCCTGACGATTCATTTGAATTTAGAAGTGTGTGCCTTTCGCTCCATATGTTATTTATTATAATATCAGTAATACTTTATGAAATATAGCCTTTTAAACCCCGATGAATCATTCGTATTTATCCTTCACACGGAAAAAAATGTCATAAAAACTACAATTGTACTGACATGATACAAATAGGGACTACAAATTGTACTAAATTTTAAGAAGAAATTGTAGTAAAATTAAACTACAAATTTTATTTGCAACATAAACTTGCAAAATTTTGCAAAAGAAAGAGTGACATACTCAATTTCGACGCTTAAATTTGTACTACAAAGTGTGGTTATAGTCATGAAGTATTATAGAAGATGCTATTAAAACTTATAATAATATTTACTATTTTATGTTTGAAGCATATCCAGCTTTTTTTTTACTATTCTACTACAATGTTGAAAGACATATTGTAAACACTTGTAGCAACATTTCCTACATAAATTATTGACAAATAAAATTATTGTTATAATCATTACTTACAATGGTATATTTACCATGTCATAAATGGCAAGCTAGGGGTTTTCTGACTACAAATAAGTCATCGGATATGTACAATTTAGTAATACCACCCCAAATATTTTAGGAAGAGAATATTAGTATGTAGCGTATTGCGATTAGATCCCTTTTTTGTTTTACCAATATTCGTTGAAGTTCTTGCGTATTAAAACCACAGGTGATATAGCGCGCCATCTCTTGATGGAAAGACTGCAGTTCAGAATAAATCCGTCCACATATCAACGTTGTTATTGTCTAACGGAATTTATTATTTTATATCCAGCATAGTCAATGAAACGAAAATTTCTTCCTCAGTTTTTGCTGTTATAAAATTTATAAATAAAGATTCCCTGTAATGTTATGCAATACTAAAATTTAAGTACCTCGAAATGACTTAATTAGTTCAAGCAACGCCCAACTATTTAAGATTAAGATAACAAAATCGTCCATGGTTAGTTATATTTATAAAAATCACCACTCGTAGCACTCACATTACAAATATAACAACACACGGTATTTTGGAATGAAATGAGATATTACGTATATAATTTCGTAACGAGAAAGCAACGGCTTGATAGTAAAAATATCTGATGGCGGTGTATTGCCTGCCTATGTGCATCTCTAAATTAAAACTGTTACTAGAATTGGGAGCAGATTTTGCTACTTATTATTTCGTAAAACCATACAATTTGTAGCGGAATTTTCTGTTCATATTTTTATTAAAATCATTACATGTAGGTACTTTGTACGATGTTTGCTCGAGTTCAACAAAGATCGCGTAGCAATTTTCTGTACATTATAGTTGATTTTTTACTTTGACGGAAATAGTTACTTTTACCATCCTAACAGAACAAACAGTCACGGGTTGAGTCGGCCGTGAAACAGTCGACCAATATTTGTTGTTTATAACTACAATAATTTTACTGCAAATATTTATAGTCCTTTCATATGTATTATGTGATAATGAATTACAAACTTTGATGAAAACAACTTCAATTGTCATCAAACAATGTTGTCGTAAAATAGAGTTTTTAACGCGTTTTTTTCTGTGCATAATGATTAAAGTTCATTATTTTCTTCTTACAGACGCATAAAAAATAGGACGAAAATGTTTTTCGTATTTAATTGGGACGCCAAAATCGGCTTTGCTTCATCTTGCATTTTCTAGTAATCATACGAAAAACTGAATTTTTCATCCTTGTGTCATAATAGCTATTACTGAAAATTACATGCATCTTCTATGAAATGAGGTAATGAGTTTTAATTCCACTACATTCAGCTTTATTGAGAAACACAACAGTGAGAAATACAGTTTTAAAAAAAAATCTAACTGTCTACCATTTTCACGAATGCACAAATCTAATCTTCTCTCCGAAATGACGTTTCAACATTTTTAAGTATTTGGGAACCAATATTGTTAAATGCGTTGGTAATCTTATTTTTCATGAATATCTTCTTTTGTAGTGGCAGCAGTACGATATACAATACACTTGACATAACCCCATAAACATAGAAATTCGTGCTGGTCAAATCTGGAGATCTCGCTTGCCAGTTGACTGGTCCTCATCTTCCTAACGATTTATCGGGATAATTTCGATTTAGATTTTCTCATACATTTCTAGAGTAGTGTTGTATCTCCCCGTCTAATTGTTATCACATCCCTTGTTGAACATGTTGTGGCAAATTTCTTAAAAGTGGAGGAAGTTCCAATACATACCATCAAATGTTCTTCAAAAAAATGTGGTTCAATGATGTACTTGTGAACAATACCTCTCCAAATGTTGCCTCATTCGTGAACAGCACAACTTGAAGGCATTTCCATTTTCGATACTTTTCTGGTGAGTCCATTGATAGAAATTAAATCTTTCTGCAAAATCAGCCACATACAGGGTTTTTGAGCTTTTGAAATTGAAGTTTTCTTTACGCCCAAATCTAGACCGATTTTCCCTTACACTAGATTGTGGGTTTTCAATAATGTCCAGTGAAATTGCAAATTCGTTACCCCTTTTCAGAACAGTTTTATTCTTGTACTTTTCTCATAAGTAACATTACCCATATTGCCGAATCTCTTTTGCAATATTCTAAAGGATTTATTTCAGGATGTCTTGCATTACGAAACTTCTGGGCATGCAATCTGAAAATTCTACTTCCCCCTATCGCTTACACCATATTCACTAACTATTGTGTTATTGCATTTAATAATTTACATATAAAAATGAAAAAAAGTTTCAATAAAAATTGTTTGGAAACATACTAGAGCTAGTTGCACAAGTGTTAGACAACTCATACTGGCTCGAAGGTGTAGTTGACTAGAGCGAATGATCGCAAGCGTGACTAGAAATCTTTCTATTGTAGCTGCGGGTTTGAATCGCGCCACCGTGGAATGTCGTGGGAAGGTTGTTACAACTTTGGGACGAGAAATTGTACACCTTGTGTATGGAATGTTAAGTAGTTAGTATTCACAACATTTATCTAATACGAATTTATCATTAGGATGAAATTTGATTAAGTATAATTTTTTTGTATTGGTCTACTTGGAGACAAGTTTTAAGAAAATAATTAATAAAACTTGGCATCAAAGTCCGTAAAAATCTATAATTTAATGGAAAAGGAAATAGTGATATAAAAAACAAAAATTATCTGGGATGTTCCATTTAAAAAAGGTGACGATGCTCACTACATTTTCTTAGATTACCCTGTATGTCTCGCAATGACTTTGGACTGTGCTTTGCTGTATTTCATTTAACCCTGTTTTTGAATTACTTTCCTATCTATCTAAATATGGGAGCTATAACAGATTGGCGCACTAATTGGACACGCTGTATATTGACAACCCTCAAAATGTATGTTGACAGTTAAGAACGCTCCGGAATCACTAGGCAACCCATCATTCACCTAACCCAGTTCTTGCCCATAAATCTTGAATATAAATTTATGCAAAAACGATAGAACTTTGTATATTTTACAGTCTTCATTGCCATGTAAACAGATTATTTTAAAATCAAAATTACATTTCTGAGAACGTAATTTTCAATATCCTCATTACCAGGCAAGTACAAAATTACGTTCTTATTTCCGCTTCCAGTTATTTAATTATAATACACTATATTATATACATATAATAGATAGTTGAAGGGATATATTATATCTTACAGTTTAGTTGATATAATAATTATTTCTAAAAATGTTTGATATTTAGCAGCTATGCTCAGGGAGCATGTGTTGTGACAATTTATTTATACGAAGAACACTAAGAAACAATACTGATTACCTGTAGCTATGCTTACAGTTAGAGAATAACTATTAAAAATTGAGGATTTTCACATTAACATTCATATAAAATAGTGTCTTACTACTACTACTTACAACTAACTAACAAATATAAAAAATTCTATCTATGCAAAATACATTACACATAGAAGCGCACTTTAACTCTCTAGATTTTAATAAAATTTATTTTCCAATACAAATGTTTTAACTTTTTTAGAGAAAATGTGATATTTTTCAATATGTCTGATTTCAATAGGGAATTTTGTTGTAGATTTTTGGCCCTAAATAGCTTATAAATAACTGACAAACATTTTTACCAAATTTTGGTATAATTAAGTTTTGATTAATGTTAGCACGACTTTTATATTCGTGTGATATGCGTTCCTTGTTTTTTTTTTTAAACAGATAGGGTTATATTTTATAAATATATAAATGGCGTACATAAAATATTTTGTAGTCGTTATATAAGCGAGATGCAGAGAAATATTGGTTTTTATTAAAAATTACTCTCATTAAATAATTTTGAGTAATTTGTAATGGATATAATATGTTGTTATATGATCCATCCCAGCAATGTATACTATATCTGAGAAGGTATTTGGCAAGTGATCTATAAACAATTATTAAGTTCTTCCGATTAAGGATATATATCAATGTATAAAATTTATATATCAATTTTCTCAAGCGACTGTTTCTGTAATTTGCATGTTTACCCCATTTTAAATATTCGTCAACTATGAATCCCAAATACTTTATGTGATCCGATCTATTTATAATTTCCAATATGTTCCCTATGTGAATAGTTGTGGTTGTTGGTAAGTCTGCTGAAGTTAAAGAAAATGTTAAGCAAGTGGATTTATTTGTTTTTAAAGTCAATTTTTTTGCAGCCATCTACTGACTAGACCCAATCCTCTTTCCGCTTTTTTGACGACTATTTCTCAAGTTTCACCTGAAAACAGTAATGCAGTATCATTAGCATATGCAAATGCGAAACCCATTACGTCCAGAGCAAAAATTGAATTGATATATATTAAAAATAGAATTGGGCCCAGTACGGTTCCTTGGTGTATTCCTATCTTAATAATATCTTTGTCTCTAAAAACTATTTTGACGAATTATTTACCGTCAGTAAAAAAACTTTTAAACACACATAACATAGTACCTCTAATACCAATATAATTTAAACATTTATGTAAATTTTTATGAGATACTATGTCGAAAGCCTTTGTTAGATCAAGGTTAGATTATGGTTTTCTTGCCTCCATTAAAATTATTAGTTATTTTGTCAATTAGATTATACAGCATAGATTCTGTACCCCTTCCTTCTAATAATCCAAATTAATTCTCATTTACTTGATTATGTTCGTTGACAAAATTAAGGTTGAGTCCATTAAAAAAAATAAGGCCCTTTTTTAAAAACTTAAATATAAAATTCTTTAAACTTTTTTTTTTTTAAATTTTTTATTTATAAATTTAAGTATAATTTAATATTTAAATTAACAACGGTCTCCACTGGTAATCTACTCTTTAGACATTTCTCAAATAACATACCAAATACATTTCTTATATTAATAGGTCGATAATTTGTTTGTGACCTTTATATTTCCGGATTTGTGAATAGGTACTACAATTGATGCTTTGAAATTTTTCGAGACAATACCAGAAATAAATCTTTTTTTTTATTATGAATACAAGTGGTTTCAAAATGTATTTATGTGTTAATTTTATGGTTTTAGGAGTAATTTCATCAACCACTGAAGCACTTCTAGTTTTTAGTGGGGCTATATGGTTGATTATTTCATTATACAATACGAGTTTTAAGAACATCGAATTAAGGGGAGTTTCTGCATTAATTTCTATAGTTTGATTATCAACTTGCTTAATTGCATTTGCCATTCTTAGTCTTATATTTATAAAATATGAATCGCATTCATTTGATATTAGTTTTAATTGTATTATTAAAGTATTATCTTCTGAAAGAATAGACTCTACTGAATTATTTTTTTTCGTTTCTTTCATTAGTGGCTTCAGATATGATATCCATAGCTGCCTGTAATTGTTCTGTTTTTTTGTTAATTTTATTAGACTATAAACGATTTCTGTATTGTTTATACTGTTCATATAGAATGTGATTATTTTTGTCTTTTAGCACTTCTTTTAATAGGTGATGATGACGAATACTTTTAATTAATCCATTTGTTATCCATGGTTTGATTTTGAAATTTTTGGTTTTATTTTTTGTATAACTGTACATTTTTCTACATATTGTTAAAATTTATTTACTAAAGTATTACTAGCTTTCTCGATATGATATGCTTTTATACTGTCACCCTACTTTTCATTATTTCACAGTTTATTTAATTTTTCGTAGTGAATTTCTTTTATTTCTAAAGCTCTATTATTTTTTTTTACATTTTCATCAAAGTTGATGTTTAATAATATTGCATAGTGGTCAGTAATATCAGATTTTATTACATAAGAATTATATTTCGGGCTGGATTTACTGCTAACAAAAATACAGGATGTACTATTAATTGTTTCCCTCGATGGTAAATTTATATACGAAATAAAGCCATATGTACTGAGTAGGCTTAGATAATTAGATGTAAAGTTACTACTTTTGTCTAGTATGTTTAGATTCAAGTCTCCAATAACTATTTTAGTTTTATTCTTTTGCATGAGGTATCTAACTCAGTTAAGAATATGGGGATATCAAATGATGGTGGTCGATATATCCCTATACATCCGAAGCTGTGATGTGCAATATTACATTGAAGTCTTATTAGTGTTATTTCACTTAATTTTTTATTATCAACTGAGACATTTATAACGTTTTTCACATAAATGGCCATCCCATCGTTTTGGTTAAAAGATGCTTAGTTATAATATGAGTTATATCCTTTTAAATTAAAATTGTTTATATTATTAATGCACCAAGATTCAGAAAGAAATAGTATATATAGATTATTTAGTTCCTCTAAAAATGCCTCTAAATTATTGAAATTTTTTTTGCAAGCTACGGATGTTCAAATGTGCTATATTTATGCATCTGTCTAATTGAATACACTCTGTATTCGAAAATATTTTAATCTCAATGTTGTAAGAATTGTCTAAAATTTCTGTCAAATCATTATTTGTCATTTCCCCCCTTTTATTTTGTTCGCTAAATATCTTTACAAGTTGTGAAAAAAAATAGTGTGTTTTACTTAACCATATAGGTTTCAAACAGTTTTTATATAAAGTTGTGTATTTTAAGCATATTTTAAAATTTGTTAAATAGTAATTATTACTATGATTTCTTCAATTAAATTAGTAACAATTAACTAATATAATTTTTATATGAAATGTAATTTTGATTTTAAAATGATCCCTCCACATGGCAATGAAGTAGTAAAATGTAGAAAGTTCTATCGTTTTTGCATAAATTTATATTTACAAGATTTATGGGTAAAAATTAGGTTAGGTATATGGAGGGTTGCCTAGTGACTCCGGAGCGCTCTTAAGAAATTTTTGCCTGAAAAAAACTAATTATGTATATCACAGTTTTCCTAGCTTTACACTATAAATAGTTAAACAGGGGATATAAGTTACAATGAAATTTATGAACGAGATACATTTAGTTTGAAAACGGATGTAAAGTTGAGAAGATGGAGATGATACAATGCAATTCGCGGAAAGTTCGCTTCCACATATGCATTTTACGAGCACCGCACGTGTGGTTGTGTGCCATTGTTTTAAGTTACCACTAGAGACATACCCGCACGTTCTCTTTAAATTTTCCTAAATTTCACAGACATGAATCTTCTTTACATATTTAATTTTGCAAATTCAATGTATGCACCGCATATGTTATAGAAAAGTGTGTTAAATTTGTGTCTAGCACAGAATTTAATAATTTAAATAAATACTTTGTAATATATCCAATCTTATTGTGGTTTATGCACTAGGTTATTAAAGAACGGTTTATAAGTCCCTTATCTCTAAAGTGTTGATGTACTAAATCTTTTTGTAAAATTATATTTTGTATGTTCATTTCAGATGTGCTCATCTCTGTCTCCAGCAATTATTTATAAAGTTGAAAAATAAAAATATTTTCTGAACGTTATTTGTGACATTATTTGAATTATTCTTTCTTGTTATTGAGTCATACTTCCACATGCATAATTCTTCCAAGATTGAATAGCCAAAAAATATAGTTGCACAGTAAGTATTGGAAGAAAAATCCTCTGCCCCTGTGACCTTACGTCAAAGAAATAGTCAGTCGGAGGGTGAATTTTTATAATTAGTACAAGGTACCAATAAAAATATTTCTCTTAACATCTTGGAAAAAAGATGCCAAAAGTTAATGAAATTGAAATGTTGGGTTTTTTGTGAAAATGAAATTACATATCACCAAGTACTTTTTGTGGATTCTAATAAAAATAATATTTTCGAAATTTGCCATTAAATTTATTCAAAATTGAATAAATTTACTGTTGTTTGTTTTTTCATTTCTTAGATTTCGAAAATTCATTACCATCTTTTGCACTTCAATACACACTCTTTACATTGTATTTCTATAATAATTATAGAATATCGGTAAGTCAGTAAACGGGGTGAGCACAAGGTAATATTTATTATTAAATTACAAGGTCCGTTTGTTTGTTCCTTTTTTCAGAGCCGGCACATAAAACAAATATAGACATTAAAAAACAAGCCACATAAAAATTCATCTAGTGTGTTGATTTATATATCTGCAACTAGTGGAACCAGGATAGATCCAGAGAGTTGCTCTACTGTGCGGGAATGAAGAACTTTTCCATATTATACAATTTATATGAAACTTGATAGTTTGTCCGCTAGTGATGTTTGTGTGCTTAGTGGTAGTTTAGTAATCGTAGCATTCTGAAAAGTGCGTGCGCGATGGTATTTGTTGCATAAAATGATTTTAGCAATTGTGCTGTCATTATCGTTTGTGCGAAAACTACAAAAAATGATTAAAAACTACAATGACAACAGCACAAATTTCTAGAACAAATAATAAATTAATTATTCCGCATTACATAAGCATCCTTTCAAATCTAATATGTATTGGAATTGTTTGATTTATTATCTACCTAAAACTTTTAAACTAGTGCAATCAGATAAAAATTATAAAAAATATATTAGTCTAAGATCCGAATTAAAAACGACCTTCACCCATTAATGGATGAAAAATATTTTATATTAATTTTAATATGTTATAAAATATATCGCGAGTGGGTTATTACAGAATCGTCAGAGTCACACAAAAAACACTTTTTAACCATTTTTTATCATAATATATTGTCAATTAATAACAACGATGCGTAGTAGCACGTTCTCTTGATTCGAATATTGAGGTTAACTGCTCCAAAATAATGCTCAGTGTATTTACTAGTCTATCGCTACCTTCTCTATTGCACGATCAAATAGTATGCGCACTCTCTTTCATCCGATGGACGAGTCGCGCGCAGCTGCAATACTGCGTCCTCATCTATCGCACCGGATAGTTTGCTCGGACCTCTTTGTCGCGCATTTTCATTCTCAACAATATTTCGCTTTTTAAAGCTCGCCAACCGGAATTTAAACCTTAAACAAATGAGGGCAATGTTTAAAAAAAAGTTATTTTTGAATTTTATAACATATTAAAATTAATATAATAGCTATTTGTATGACAAGGGAGAAAAGTGCATAATTTCCCTCCCGCGGATAGTTTGATGCCCGACGCGAAGCGGAGGGCATCAATATCCAAGGGAGGAAATGGCACTTTGCTCCTGTGTAATACATATGATTTTTTCTACGACCATTTACAGTGTTTTACATTGGTTTTACATATATTTTCTTATGCATGACAATCAAAAAACCAAATATGTCAAAATGTCATAATAGGTATTTAGATAAGTAAATATTGTTAAAAATCAAAGTACATGGAACGTTGCTAAGGTTGCTTCTTGTTTTCAAAATAAACAAACTTCCAAAAAAGTTTATAATAATGTATCCGAATGTGAAGATGAAGTTCCTCAAGATATTCTGGAAGAAGCAAACGTGGTTTCGTTAAATCTATTACCGTTAAAATCTTGTGAAAAATATGAAAAAGAGTACCAGCTATTTAATTGTTATTTAATTCCAGAGGAGTCAAAGTATTTTCCTCCCTAGGGAAGCAAAGTATTTTCCTCCCAAGGGAGGAAAAGTACTACTTGCTCCCTGAAATGAGGGAGCAAAATAGTATTTTCTGTGTAGGGAATAGAAAAAATATTTTTCATCCATTAAACGGATGGGTGAAGATCGTTTTTAATTCGGATCATCTACTATATATAGTTATTTAGAATTGTTATCATGTTAGGTTTGAAATAATGCTTATGTAATACACAATAATTATTTTATAATTTTTTCTAGAAATGCATAAATAGGAAGCAAATAAAATGTCATATTTTTTAAAACAACAGATGTGTCACATATTCTGTGTACTCCATTCAATCAATGTTTCGTGTATTTGATATACGTCGTCATTGTGAAAGACATTTAAATTTGGCAATCCAAAATATTGCCGGTACAGTTACAAAAGAGGATTTTTTTATAATGTGGCCCGGGAAAAAAGACCCGTGGAACGAATGTGATTTCTGCATTCCATTCTCAATTAAGCGTAAGTGAAATAAATGAATTAGTGCATGGCAAATTTTTATGAACATTTGCACCTATTCATTGGGAAAGATATTCCTACTATATGGTTTCGCAGAAAGCGACCGACAATACACTCGCCCTTGCTGCGTGGGCCATCTTTCGCCGGCTGGGCGGTATGTAGTGTTCCTTTACCTAGCAGCCATACATTGCGTAAAACATATGTACCAAGTATATATAAAAATGTTTTGGATTATAGAGGACGTACGAAATAATTTTTTGTGGGTGACAGTGAATGAAACAACTGACTTTCAGTATAATAAGGTTGTTAATGTTTTAATAAGAATTTTAAATGTTCAAAAGGCTTTGTCTCTATCAGATGGCTTAAGTCGGTCCATAAACAATAAACTAAAAAAATGCTTTACATTGGAACCTGTGATACAAAACAATGTGCGTAAAATTCGTGAAAATTATCTGCACGGTTTGTCAGTGACTGCCCATGTGACCTAGTTAGAATTTGCACCATTAACCACTGGAACGTTAATTTTCCTTGTATAAACGTATGTACAGACCAAATCGCTCAATTCTAACTGCCACGAATGCAGAATGAATATTAGTTGTGACGTGACCATGTATGCTAATGCGATGGCTGAATCAGTCATTCTGATACATTATTGTATCAAGCAGTATGTATTTCCTTATTCATTTTATGCTTTTTGTCTACGTTGTCCTTCTGTCAACCACATGAAGCCGTAGCATATATTTAACCTACATAAAGCCGTACAGGGTGCAAATGGACCTCAGGAGTCGAGTTTCCTAAATAACTGTATACAAAATTTTTTTCTACTTGTGTCCTCTATTCTATCTTAAGATTATTTGGTTTATTGGCATTTTACCAAATTGTACAGTTTTCCCTTTTTTTATTTTCCAAATATAAAATTTTCTATGTTTGGGGTTCATCTGTACCCCACATGGTATTTAGTGATAGTAAAAATTATAGCAAGCAATAAATACCGTGCGGGAAACGTAAACGTCCCCAAGCTGCGAACGCATATATTTTGCGGTCTCTGCGATGACGTAAATCGAATATCAACAAGTTATAACCTCTTTACTTTTTTGAGAACGTAGTTTGGTATGTGTAGTGTATTACTTGCAAAAATGTGAGTAGTTTATTGAAATTTAAAAATAAGCAGAAGCTTACGGATGATGTGTTGTTGGCTACAATAGAATCTGATGAATTTTTTTGATAATCTGTTAGACCAAAATGCTAGTGATATTGAAGAAAATGATGCAATATTGCAAAATGAACATAAAAGAAGCTTTCGAATTATTTTTCAATGAATACATATTGTCTATAATTATCACTGAAACAAATAGGAAAGCAACGAATTTTTATAACATAAAAGATGAAAAGGAATTAGTTTATTTTGCTCAAGAAGTAGTTGAAGGCTATATGGAGTTGCTTTTTATTTTTGAGGCACTTCACAATTCCAAAGAACTTCTTCCCATGTTGAGGAGTACGGATGATATATTTTGTCGACCCATTGTGTCAGCTATAATATCTAGAGACACAGATTTCAACAAATATCATGCTGTTTGAGTTTCGATAATTACGAGACAAGAGAGGAAAGAAAGTCAAGAGATAAATTGGCACCAATTAAAGAAGCGTTCGATGATTTTTATCAAAGTGCAAAAAAGCTCTCATTCCCGGTGAACACGTATGTATAGATGAACAACTGGTACCTTTTCGCCGTTCCGTGTGTACATGAAAAGTAAGCCAGATAAATACGAAGTGATAATTTGGGCTTTCTCTGACTGTAGTACAACGTACAACATGAATATGCGGGTATATTTTGATACCTCCTCTCATCATGCTAACTACATTTTATGTTGATTTAATCCCTCTTTCTATAGGGAAGAAAGGAAATGTTGCGGAAAAAGGTCAGGGTCAGAGAGTTATTCTTGAAATGGTGGAACAGTTGCCTCAAGGGTATGGAATCACCACTGACAATTTTTTTACCAGTTTCGATTTAGCAGATAATCTTTGGGAAACAAATATGACATTATGTGGTACTTTACGCAAAAATATGACATTTATACCTAGTGAGTTGCTGGCTGCTTCATACAAAAACTAATGTTCTAGTATGTTTGCTTTCAACAAAAATAAGACGTTGGTGTGATGTCCCTAAAAAAAAATTCATCTGTTATTTTACTATCCACAGAACATCACGAACACGCAGTTGGTGAAGAAAACAAAAAAAATCAAGTCTGCTATCATATTGCGCTATCATAAAACAAAAGGTCCAGTTGACACCACTGATAAATTGGCGAAAAGAGTATTCTACCCAAAGGAAAACTAATAGATGGCCAGTTGCTTTATTTTATGATTTACTAGATATTGGTGGGGTAAATGCCTACAAATTATGGACAAACAAAAATCCAGACTTTCACATACACACACACGTACGTACGCACGCACGCACGCACGCACGCACGCAGCCACACATACACACAGTGTGTGTGTGTGTGTGAGTGTGCGCGTGTGCGTGTGAGTGCGCGTGCGCGTGTGTACGTGTGCGCGCGTGCGTGTGCATGTGCGTGCGTGTGTGTGTGTGTGTGTGTCTGTGTTCGCGAAAACTCAAAAAATACTAATGGGAAACTTCCCAAATTTGGCAGTTAAGATTGTCAACAACATTTTAGGTGACACATTAAATTTGATGAATGTGGTACCACCAGAAGAGACATAATGAATGAAAGAAGGAAAGTGGTATAATTTCGGGAAAAGAAATAAAAAAATGTTATTGCATTTCTGGACGAATCTCGACGAATTATAATGAAAAAACATTACATTATGAAAAAAATCTGTCCGCATGTCTGTAGTATCATGATAGCAGCCACCGTTTTTGAGATATATCTTTCAAATTTGGTACACTTGTTCTAAAGTCCAAAGCCAATGAAAAATTCGGTGATGAGCAAAATCGGCCATCTGAAAGGGGGTCCACGGGACCCAAACTTTTTTGTATTGGACTTTACAAAGAAAATATAATCTTGATGAAAGATTATAAATCATATCTACTATATCAAGCGAATAAAATATATTTCCCAAGTATTTTAATAAAGCTGATGTAAACTGAAATATTTTACACATTTGGTCTCATAAAATGGGGTTAGGATAAATTTAACAGTTTGACATTTGGAAGGTCTAATGTAGTTACCAATGTCAATGTCAATAACAAAAATTTATTAAAATATATGACATGAATTATTATTCACAGTATCGAAAAACGCTGATAATTAATAACTTAAAAATTTTAATGAAACATTTCAAGGTACGCTTTAAAATTGAATTGAGGTCAGTGAAGAATTAAATAGAATGATTTTTTTAGATCAGTATGATATATACTGGTATCAAAAAGTTATGTGCTGGCAACATCAGATATTTTTATGCCTAAAAAACCAAAAAAAAATTACTATCATGTTCACTGTAATAGATATAATAATTAATAGTTCTGTATTCAGATTTTACTAGAAATATTCTAACAATAATTGTAAACACCAACTAAATTATAGTTTTTACTTACAAGCAGTGATAAATAACACTTTTTTTTTTTATAAAAATTATTGTTTTATTGCGTATTTTATTGCGGACGTGCAAAGGTGTGAATTTGACAGCTGAAAATGAAATAAGCAACCCCAGTAAAGTCTACCCCTTCGATAATAGATGGGGCCCCATGCTTTAAATACGTTCCTTATGCATGTCCTCACACATTGACAAAGTTGCTTGACGGAAAATATTGGATTTTAAATTTATAAGGTTTATATAAAATCTATGTCCACTGTAATGGACACGATGACTGAAAGGGTTAAGGTATCATTTAACTGTTTATTGTTCTAAAGGTGTGGTGAAAGTTCTTTTCTGAAAAAGAAAATATGATTAGAGAAAAAAATTGCGACTTTAAGAGAATACTGTTTTTCTTGTTTTTTATAAATACCTTAATAAAAAATCACATAAATTAAATGTGTATACTCCATTAAATATTGACAACAATTAAATAGTATTTAATGATATTCTAATGGAAATCGTTTAAGCATATATTATTAAAAGCCTATGTGGAAATAATTACAATTTCAGTTCGACATGAATAATTATTATTATAATTAAAATGAGAATTTCCAATTCAAAATTTATATCATGCATTTATATACATTTCATTTAACTAAATTTATTGTACATGAAAGAAAATATTATATACTAACCGTAAACAATATTTAAATAAATGACGACAATAGTATTGGCACACAACAAAATACAATTGAGAGATATAAACTGGAGAAAATATAAAACATATTACCAGGGAACCGAAACTGGACCAGAGTACACGACCGGCCATGAAAGGCACATAAGACAATACCTAGCGTTTGTTTTTTTCATATTTAGACAACTACGATTTCTTCAAATGGCAGTGTCTTATTAAATTAATTGTTTACATAAGGAGAATAGCGTTTGTGTTTTCATGGCCGATTACGATTTTTTTCATATATCAGGTGTTCTTTTTAAATTAATTAAAAAAAAAAACGGTAAATTAAGACCATGCAAATTACATATTTTTAAAATCAGAAAAAAGAAGCTCAAACCAAATATACAAGAATACATAAGAGGTTTCATTTAAAAAACGTAGTTCTACCTTATATCTCTTTAATTATTCAATTATTGTTCTTTTGAAAGATTATTCTTATGGTTCATAAGATATCCTACAACATTGCTTTTTAATTTTTTTCCGTATCTCCAAAAATTAAGTCTGTATCCATAGCTCAAAATATGAGGAAACACCCTATATTATTTTTAAAACTTATACTAGATCATTTTTACTTCTACAATGTGTGCTGCACTCAACTTTCTTAGTATAACATTAATAACCTTATTACACCGAAAGTCAGTTGTTTCATCCTATGTCACCCACAAAAATTTATTTCGCATGTCTTCAATAATATTGCCCAAAACATGTTTATACACACTTGATAGATATATTATATGCAATGTATGGCTAGGTAAAGGAAAACTTGGCACTTACGTATGCAAAGAAACCTATGAAGTCAGCATTGTCGACTATTACAAGACAGACTATGTACAGAACATGACACACAAATCATAAAAAAAATTCCTCTTTTGTAATTGTACCGGCAATATCCCGTGGATGAACAACCGAATTTAAAAGTTCTTTACAATCATGGAGTGTGCGAAATAAGCAACGTCGATTGGATGAAGTCTGTTGTAAGGTCATCGTAGTTTTCAACCATTTTTTGTAGTTTATGTATAAGTGGTTGTGACTGTGCCATTAGTAAGAGAATGTGAGAATATTAGCGAACCATATGTCAAACACTACTCCGCGATAGTAACTATACGCGGTCGTGTCGCTAATTGTGGAAAAATAGGTTAGTTACTTAAAATATTACACACCTTTATCCCGGCGTGTTGTTGTCAATACTAGTTGCATATATATTACAGGTGTATATGTAAACGCATATGTATCAATGATCGATAAATCAATTTATTCATATAGGGTGTTTTTTGAAGTACATGCATATATTTAAATCGGTAAATATTCATATTATTCTAATATCAATAAAAATTTTTAAAACAATCAAGAAAAATAATGTCGAATACTACCGTATAATATTACCTACGACTATGGTATTTGTCATTACTACCGTTTGAAGCCCTTGATTAATCCTTGACTAATTTGACCGAGTAGCCTGGGTACAGCACTTGGAGCTGGTACAGTAGATCGCGATATTTGGCCCGTTTCTCTTCTTCCTTCAAGGTGATGTTTTTCTTCGCAGGTACCGAGAACTCGATGACATACATCACCTTAAGTTGATAGTCGAAGAGGACTATGTCAGGCTTGTTGGCTTGAATTAACCTGACAGTCTGGAACGAGTAGTTCCAATAAATCCGGCATTTCTCGTTCTCGACAACGGACTCAGTATCTCCGGGGAAGTACGGCAGGTGCGGTAGACCAAGGTGTTGATAACACCATCTTGGCAGGCCATAATGAATCCCTCGGTCTCCGACCTAAACAAGTTTCATTTAGCTCTTAAAGTTACAGGCGATTGAAGTTATGGCACTTTTTCAATTAATATTTTCCAGAAAATCAGCAATTTAGTTTTTGTTATAAAAACACATTTGTATTTATGATTTTACAGCAGCTGACTTGCAATTATGATTTAGATATCGGTCTCGCATAAAATGTTTATATTAAGCTAGTTTATTTTATTTCAATGAACAATGGCACCATTAATATTGTTTCTAAGAACAGAGTCCTAAAATTGTGTCACTGTTATGAATTCAAATGTATAGGCATTTTTATATATCAAAAGCTGTATGCTAAATACCTTAAGTTAAGTTAGTTGTCTTTAAACTCCTGTCATATTCATTTCGCTTATTTTTGCCAAGTAATAATAAACCATTTAACACATTCTACCGTTTTATTTGAACAGGTTATGGGCCCAGGTGCGCAAGGGTAATTACTGTTTACTCACGTTCGAGTCGTGAAAATTAATTGTTGTGTAGTTTGTGTCGGTTCGAGTTCGTGGTTTAAGTATTCGCGATGGCAACGGCGACGAAGTTAGAGTTTGGGAATATTCCGAAGTTCGACGGCTCAAATTTTCAACTGTGGAAATTCAGCATACAATTTTGCTGAAAGCAGAAAAACTTTTGAGTGTTGTGGATGGTACAGATTGTGAACCTGTGGACAAAAATACACCAGAGTGGGCAATATGGGATACAAGAAATTCCAGGGCTCAGGTTCTTCTGTTAGCTACAATTACTCAGAATCAAATTCAATATTTGATAAATTGCGAAAACGCAGCAAAAATGTGGGCTAGGCAGATGTCTATTCATGAACAAAAAACCGAGATTTCAAAAGAACTTCTGTGGCAACGGTTTTATGAGTATAGAATGTCAGAAAATGCGAAAATAGCAGAGCACATTTCAGCTATTGAATTACTAGTAAAACAATTGAAAGATGTGAATGAGAACATTAGCAACAGCGCGATATGTTCAAAGGTAATAAATAGTTTACCACCTAGGTTCAATAGTTTCCGAACAGATTGGGATTCTGTCTCCCATGAACAACAAACTTTTGAAAACCTGACAGCAAGATTGCTAAAAGAAGAGACAAGAATGATGAGTGATGATTCAGAAACGTCTCGCCTTGCTTTGGAAGTAAAGGCTTTGCAGAGCAAACTAGAAGCCACAAGTTTAAAGAAAAGAAAGGTATAAAAAGAATTGAAGAAAAATACCAGCTGCAATTACTGTAAACAAAAAGGGCATTGGGCACGTGAGTGCAGAAAGAGGATTGAAGATCTAGAAAAAAATAAAGGAGGACCTAAAGTGATAGTTCCGCTTATATTTGCGATATTTCCTCACTGTATTCAGCAAGCATTAACGTGGAAGAAAATGAATGGATTTGTGATTCAGGTGCTAGTGTTCATATGACCAGTGAAAGAAAATGGTTTACAGAATTAAAACCAATTGACAAACCAATCTACGTCAAGATTGCAAATGACAAAATGATAGCTGCAACTGGAACTGGAACGATCGAAATTCAAGCTTTTGTGGGCAGAAAATGGCATGATAGAGTAATGTATGACGTTTTGTACATTCCAGAACTTAGCAGAAGTTTATTTTCAGTGGGAGTGATGACAGATAAAAATTTTACTCACCATTCGTACAAAAATCGTTGTGAGTTTCGCGACTGTGATGGAAAAGTGTCATGCGTCGGTACCCGAAATAACAATTTGTGGATGATGAACTTCCGTGTGAAAACTCCACCTGAGTGCAACATAAGCAGCAAAAGTTCGATGAAATTATGGCATGATCGGCTTGGTAATATCAGCTGTAACACGATAAAGAAGACAGTTGATAAGAACGTGGTCAAAAATCTGCACATTGACAACAAAGAAGAATTTTTTCTGTGAACCATGTCAACTTGGTAAGCAAGTCAGAAAGACATATAAAAGCTTAGTTAGAGATAGGTCCAAGAAGCCAGGTGAAATGATACATTCAGATGTGTGTGGTCCGATGAACATTTTATCACCTAGCGGATCTAGATATTTCGTTTTGTTCAAAGATGAGGTCGAAAATATCAGTGAAACACAGAAACAGACCAAGATAATGTAGAAGATGATGAAGATTTCGAATTCGATGGTGATGCAGGAAACAATGAAAATGTTGAACCAAAACAATTGCGAGACAGAAATCAGATTTCCCGTCCTGATTATTATGATGCATCAGCTGTTTATTGCTCACTATTCGAACCAGATTGTTACGAAAATGCCATAAGAAGTGAAGATGCAAGAAAATGGCAACAAGCTATGCAAGAGGAGATGAATGCTCTGAAATCCAGTAATACGTGGACTCTCGTAAACTTACCGGAAAATGCGCGAGTGATAGACAATAAGTGGGTTTTTCGCATAAAAACTGACATTGATGGTAATCCAGTTCGTTACAAAGCCCGTCTTGTTGCACGTGACTTCACTCAACAAAAAAGGTGTAGATTATCAAGAAACATTTTCTCCGGTAATGCGTTATGATTCCATTCGTATTCTACTTGCATTAGCCGCAGATAAAGACTTACAAATCGCTAATTTTGATGTGAAAACTGCGTTTTTGTACGGGGGACTTAACTGAAAATGTGTATATGAAGCAGCCCAAAGGATTTGTTGATGAAGAAAGGTCAAACCTTGTGTGTAAATTGAACAGAAGCCTGTATGGATTAAAACAGTCGCCCAGGTGTTGGAATTGTAAGTTTGTATCATTTCTAAATCAATATGATTTGAAACAATTAAAAACTCATCAGTGCGTGTTTATTGGTCGTTTTGAGAACTTTGAAATTTATTTGGCTGTTTATGTGGATGATGGACTTTTAATGTCGAAATCGGAACGTGCGATCACTGAATTAATAAATATTTTGCAACAAATGTTCAAAATAACGGTAATTTTAGACAATCAAAATCTACAGTTTGTAGGACTTCAAATTGAACAAAACATTTCCGAAGGAATAGTTGCTATTCATCAGCAGGCATATATTAGAAATCTGTTGAGTAAATTTAAAATGAGTGATGCGAAAACTTTAGCTACTCCAGCAGAACCTAGTATTCATTTAACGTCAGAAACAACAAGTGTAGAATGTAACTTGAGACAACCATATCGAGAGGCTGTAGGGTCTTTAATTTTTCTATCCACTTCTAGCCGCCCAGACATATCTTTTGCGGTGAATCGAGTAAGCCGGTTTTTGAATAACTAGAGTCAGGAACATTGGGTAGCTGTAAAGAGAATTTTACGTTATTTAAAGCATACAATTCCTTATAAAATTGTATACTCCAAGTCATCGAAAACTGAAGTTACTGGGTATACAGATGCTGACTACGCAGGATGTGTAGATACACGAAAATCAACTAGCGGCTATGTATTTGTGATGGCAAACGCACCCGTTACATGGAAAAGCCAAAAACAAACTGTTGTAGCTCAATCAACAACTGAGGCTGAGTATATTGCGCTCACCCTTGGTACAAAAGAGGCATTGTGGTTAAAATCTGCAAGAATTGGGTATCAAAATTTTAACAGTGGACATAAAAGTCGACAATCAATCAGCAATAAAATTGACTAAGGCACAGCAGTTCCACAGCAGAACGAAGCACATGGATGTGAAAATGTATTTTGTGTGGGACGAGTGTGAAAAAGAAAAATATCTCTGTTAGTTATGTGAATTCAAGTGAGCAACTAGCGGATATATTTACAAAACCACTTACAAAAACAATATTAAATAATTTGCTGAAAAAGTTAAACTTGTTTTAAAATGTATTTAATCGATTGTTTTTGTTAATATTTGCTTCCTGCATTATTTTGTTTCAATTGAATTATTTTATAAATTTGCAATGTAAAATTTAAATAAGTGGGAGTGTTAGAAAAACACATTTGTATTTATGATTTTACAGCAGCTGACTTGCAATTATGATTTAGATATAGGTCTCGCATAAAATGTTTATATTAAGCTAGTTTATTTTATTTCAATGAACAATGACACCATTAATATTGTTTCTAAGAACAGAGTCCTAAAATTGTGTCATTGTTATGAATTCAAATGTATAAGCATTTTTATATATCAAAAGCTGTATGCTAAATACCCTAAGTTAAGTTAGTTGTCTTTAAACTCCTGTCATATTCATTTCGCTTATTTTTGCCAAGTAATAATAAACCATTTAACACATTCTACCGTTTTATTTGACCAGTTTTTTTACCGCCAAAATTTTTTTTAACACCAATTATAATTATTATGCTAATGTTTTGAACCATATTCGATAATTTCTTCAGACCCAAATTTTTACAAGGGAATTGGTTCGGGTTGATGACCGCGAACTGATTTATTAAGATAACTTTTTCTAAAGTACTAATAACAAATTATTTACTTCTAATGATTTGCAGGTTAATAATTATGAGTGTAATAAACTGATTTTTTATATGATGTTGTGATTATAACTAAATAGACGTTATAAATAACAAACAATTGTTATGACTATTTCTGCTTTACTTTAAATGACAAAGATTTTTTCATAATGCAGAATGAAATGTGTAATTGTTCTTTTAAATTATAAATCAGCTTTTGATTGTCACCGAAACAATTTGAGTTACTAAAAGGGATTTGCATTTTACAATCAGTTCGAAGCACTGTCACATACCAGACTGACTACAAATCAAATAAGAGCGACACTTGGAATGATAAAATTAACGCACTAGAGGTAGAACGTACTAGAATTTGCACAATGCAAAGGTTTAGTGATTTTTTGTAAACATATTTGTGAGTTGACATGGGCAACATTTTAAACCAAATTTTACAAGTTCTGTTTTCATAAAACTTACGGTTCAAATTTGATTAATATTTCACTATGTGAGGATAAAATCCAAGTAACAAAATATACACATCGTTTTCTTGCACTTTCTTTGGGTATTAAGCCACTCTATTACAAATTATTAAAAAAAGAAAGTTAAATAAACCTCTCCCCAAATGGATTAGCTAGAAGTTGGATTTCTTTTTTAATGTTTTCGTCCATCCAAAAAATGTCCCAGATCTAAAAAAGCGTTAATCTGAAAATGAAATTATTAAATGTACAATATTTTAGTAACAAGTTGACACAATCTGTTCCATTATCAAAACTAATAAAAAAATTGTTTTCGTAATATTTGATTTTTTCACCAATGAGCGTTTTCTGTTTGTAATTTCCATCGACACGTGAGACATTATGTTATATTTAGTGTTGGATGTTGGTGAGTCATTCCAGTGTCGTCTGCAGGAACCTTGATAAAAAATGCAAGTTCATATCACGTAAATTTGATCATATTATATAAATTTTTACGTAATCACATGAAAATTAAATCGTTAATGCATGCAGAATCTAAAACTTTCGATCTTTATACCCAGGTTTTAATGCTGAACAACTACTAAATATTTTCAATCACTACCTAATTATTAGGTCTGATGAATAAAAGGTAGGGAAATGCTTTTACTACATATTTTTGAAGCGAAACCTTTGATTTATATGATTAATATTTTCAGAGTATTTGCTTCATACTTAAAAATAAAAGCATTTGCTTCGCTAGATGCAATAGCTTCAACAAATATGAATAAAACTAATTATATGAATAAAACTGCGTGTTTACAGTCTACCTTAGTATTTGCTTCAATAAATATGTAGGTATAATTATGTAGGTACCTCAGTCGCATTGGTAAAGCAACACCTAATGTGCGAATTATGGTGTTTTTTAAATCAATATAGACAATCGAGAGATACACCATCAGACGCAGCACCCTTTTTAGAATGGATTAAAAAAAGGTTTTCTTTTAAAAACATTACAGACCAATAAACGAAAAGATGTAAAAATCCCATGAAACCCAAATCTTTCATGACCTACACCCCATTAGTAGAATTTCGATAAAAAATTAAAATTTCATTGGAACTATTGGAATTATTTTTTTTTCAAAATTAAAATCTCGTTGACTAAAAATATTTTCTTCAAAAATGACATTTCATTAAAAAAAAATTATTTCAATTTGAAAAAAAAAATTTCATCAATACAGTTTCCTGGATAGACAGTGCTTCAATATCTGTATGTTATTTAATTGGTGCGAAATATTGGTGTGCTGTGGAGTTTGTTTATTTAGGTTATAAATTGTGCACCGGGCTTTATAATCAATTTTCTTTTGAACATTCAAAATTTAAGTGTATTTCTCGTATTATTTTTTGTAGTTAGGTATGTAACAAAGTAGTTTATTACTATAGAGAAGCTATTTTATATTTTATTTATATTCTGTAATGCAATATGTTACGGTGTACTCATTTGAGTACGCTGGGTGTAAATAATGTCATTTTTTGCGATGCAGTTTGTATACAGCTTTTTTCTTCTTTATTTTTTAGAATAGATTTTTCATCAATAAACGTTCGTAATTTTTATGGAAAACGTTACAGAAGACTGGATGAAGCTCTAGATACAATTTGTGCAGATTCTCGTAATAATGCAGATATTGTTATTATTCCCCCTAGTGTAGATTAACAAACCGATGAGAAAAATTTTGAAGAGGATGACCTAGAGCTAATGAATCTTCCAGAAGATGTACCTAGAGAAGTAAAAGTTTATTACCACGTAAGATTTTGGTACAAAGACTGGATGCTTTGTAGTGCTAACGACTATTGCTATTGTTTCCACATTTACTGTGGTGCTAAAACAAGAAACCCAGAAATCTCCAATCAAGCTTCGCTTCCATTGGATAGCAAAAGTGATTCTAGAACATTTAGAACATTTATCGAATTCCTCGGATCATATAGTATATTTTGCTATGAATCAGGTGAAAATTCTGAATCATGGATACTTTGAGTACAAATATGACAAAACTGTATTACTTTTATTTGTTAGGTGGAAGGACAACATTGTCACTATGGCAACAAATTCTGATGGTATTGAACCATTATCGAAAGTGAAATGTTGGTCTCAGTGGCGCAACTACGAGGGGACTAAAAGTGCCATAGCCCCCTAAGCAATGCACATAGGGTCTAAAATATAATGCCCTCCTAAATACTTTACTAGGTATCCAAATAAAACATCCATTGGAACCACTCGACCGCCGCGTCACTCCCACCCCACTAATGGCCCCAATCGCCGGCCATAGCCGCCCACTATACTATTGAAATAGGTCCGATTACGAAATCAGGAAATTCTTACAAGCATTAGGAATGTGGTTGTTGTTGAAATAGATACGCTTACTAGGCTCTAATTCTGTGTTTGTTACTTAAGTATTACTACTACATTTAATTTTCAAATAACAATTTAGTCCTATAAATCGGAAATAAAGCTATAAATAGTGCAAACCCTTTCAGTGTTCTTGGAATTTAAGTTAAGGTAAGTTAATACTACTCTAAAATTATAATAGGATATAAGATATAACTTTCTTAGAACTAAATATTCTTTTTAATACACTGGATTGATTCTGCTGTAGGCTCCTTATGAAACATTGTTCAATATTTTAAATATAATGAAGGAAATGCATTTTAATGTCTCAAAATTATTTTATTATATACTCTACAATTGTTTCGACTTATTAAGTCTTCCTCAAGAGTAAAATTAGTACTAAATTTAAAAATATGTGTTTCTAGCTTCTTATCTTACTATCACATCAACCAATATTGTTTACATACTAGGAAAGGCACTTTAAGCGTCCCCTTTTATTATACCAGATGTGATAGTAAGAAGCAAATATTTCCGTCTTGTAAGAGCAATCCAGTGTCAAGCAGTGTATAGAGAATTGTAAAACAAGAATTGTTATAGGAATAAATAAATAAATGAATAAAGTTATACCATAGCAAAGGGAAGACAAATATAATGAAAATAAAAAAAATAATATTAGGCAAATACTTTTATTTAACGAATAATCAAATAATTAATACACAGGATGTTGGTACATTATATTATATTATCTGTATTGCAAGTGTTGACTTAAATACATTAATATGTCTTTTCACATGAGTTATATATTGTTGACATGCATATTTTTTTGCTATCAATATACAATACTTATTTACTAAGCTCAACTTTTTCTTTATTTTTATGTACCCACCTACTTCATCTTGGACTTAAGGCGCTTAACTACATAAATACCAATAACTTTTTATTTATAGTCAGTTTTAAATTGGTATTCCGTGTGCAACTTTGTGAAGCAATATTATGTTATACATAAAAATTTTCGGAAAAATATGTAGATTACGAATCTCGATGGGGCGTACCTCTCAGGGCTGGCCGAAGGGAGAAAACTACTCTTAAACAACCGCTATATAAAAATAAATGTTACGATAAAAAAATAGCTGAACATATTTTCTGAAATATATTTATTTGCTTGAATCTCAATGGAGCGTACCTCTAAGGGGTGGCTGAAGGGAGAAAATTACCCTAAACAACCCCTATATAAAAATAAATGTTACGATAACAAAAATTTCTGAAAATATTTTTTATGTACAGTTTTAACAAAACAAAATTATGTTAAAATATACAGCTTTTTTGCATTTTATAAATGGATTGAATCATTACTCGTCGTCGGAATCGCTGTCATGTGCATCGTCAGAGTCAGTATAATATGATTTTTTCTTCATCTGTTCTAATGTTTGAACAAAATTCTGGATCAGCCTCGCATTCACACATTTCCATGCAACGTATTTTTTGGGTTGAACATTTGCATCTTTGAGCACAATTATTTTTTCTACAAGAACATTTTATAAGATTCAGTATTTCTTCAGGTGCGCAAGGAAGAGTACACATAATGGGTTAAAATTCTCCGTTGTCCAATTTCCAACCGTAATCCGTTGGTGGTGGTAAATTTGGATGAGCCTGTGTATCCCGATTCCATTCAGTACACTGGTAGTGGCATCTTTGTATTGCCGGTTTTAACGCTGCTTGAGTGGGGGGGCATATTATCAGTAGAAACTTGCCTCTGTGCAAACAACCACCATCTTAATTCTGCTAGACTTTTAAAACATTTTTGGATGCTGAATATAAAGAACAGATAAAAGCCTCAATCTGCTCAAAATCAGAGTCACTTAGTGTTTCGTTTTTACCCAAAGAAGCCTATGCCTGAAGCGTAGATGGAGTCCCTTCAAAAAACTTTTTCCAAAAACTAATTTTAGCTTTACCCTTAAAACCTTCTGTAACATCTGATCCTGAAAGGGCATGAAGACCTGGAAGTGCTTCAGCTTTTAGTGGCCCAAGGGTGCCGTAAATTGGTTGCAAACGTATTTCACGACCGCTAGAAACAATACAAATGAACATGGTATCCTTAGGTAATAAAGGAGCTCGCCTTACAATCAGTACCAAAACATCTGTATCTGGCGAAAATTCTTAATATGTTTGCTCCCCTTTTAGATGCATCTAAAGAATGGAAAATTCTTCTGGTATCGGTCTCTTCGTGAGAATTCTTTAAATGATTCATATCGCCGCATATCACAGTACAAAGCACTGTATCCTTATAAGAGCAAACGATCTTTTTATTACGCATATTTCCTGATGCAATAAGATTTTCTGAAAAATACTGGGTTATATCTTCCTTGGTTGAGGTGTGAGACAAAAGATTTTTAATGGTTGTATTCTTTATATTAGTTTTTTCGTCAACATGGTAACGTATAGGGTCTGTACCATTTTTGCCTTCTGATTCTTTCTGAGAACTTAAGGGAGCCAATAATATAAGTATCAAAAATAACATGTATTTCAGAATATAAAGCATATTTTTTTAACAGTTTATTTGAAAACGGCTCAGATAAGTCAGAAAGATAGACGCAAGTCAGAAAGATAGACGCAATCTTTTAGCAGAAGCATCTGTACTTCTGCCATACCATCAATAACTGCAATGCTGAAAATAAAATCCGAATTGTTTTTATCCACGTTATGCTTCCAATTTCGTCTAAAAGATACATTAATTTACTTTTTCCCTGTAGATGAATCATGGAACCGTCATGGTGAAAAAGTGATCGTGGTATTGCAGTAAGTTCGAAATTACCAATTATATTTTTTAAATTTAAATCGGGACGACTTCTGCAAATCAAGACACACCTAGAAAACATATTATTGTCTTGCCTTAGTTGCATGACACCTGTTTTTTGTATTAACCGTGGTTTTTTTAACATGAATTTATTTAAACTTAAACCAGAAGATTTTAAAGGATCCCAGAAATTGGTTGTTTTATTTTTAATCCTGTTTTCAACAAAGTCGTTTTCGATTTTTTCACCTATGTCTGACATAGCACATATATCTTTGCAAACAATGTCGGTAGCAATACGTTTTGTATATAAGTTTATCAGATTATTCTCTTCATATTGAAATGGATTCGTAAATTCTTGACGGTTTTCTTCAATGTTCTTGTATTGGCACATATTCTTGTTGATTTTTTTTGTGTTATGTAACAAATACTTTGATAACTTTGTTAATTTTGTTTGACATGAAATTATTTTTTGTTAAAAATATAAAATATCAAAAATTTCACCCCCCGCCGGCGGGGGTGGGACTTCCTAATATTAATTTTTTTGTAAAACACATTATTTTTTTTTATTTTAAGTAAGCTTGGATCAATTTAATCAAAAAATGCAATTTTTTAATTATATATTTCACCCCCGCCGGCTGGGGTGGAACTTCCTAATATTAATTTTTTAGTAAAACACATTATTTTTTTATTATTTTAAGTAAGCTTGGGTCAATTTAATCAAAAAATGCAATATTTTAATTATATAATTCACCCCCCGCCGGCTGGGGGGGGGTTTCCTGATATAAATTTTTTAGTAAAACACATTATTTCTTTATTATTTTAAGTAAGCTTGGGACAATTTAATTAAATTATGCAATTTTTTAATTATATATTTAAAAAGGATAGTATAAGGGTGGTTTTCACCTCTTTGCCACCTTTGCGAGATGCGCCCCATACAAATTCGTAATCTACACATTTTTCCGAAAATTTTGATGTGTAGCATAATATTGCTTCATTAATTTGCCCACGGGACCTAATATTTGTACAATTTAAAACTGACTATTAATCATTCGTAGTTTCAATATGAGTCATAAGAAGCCTGAGTGCAAGAAGAGAACCATTCAAGATTTCTTTGGGGTACCTTCCAAAAAAAGCATGCCATTTGGAAATGGCATCTGGCTCTCAAAAGACAACTATGCGTGTCCACTTCCTGTGCCTTTGACGTTAACGACCCCACAAGCACAAGCCACTGCAACAGTAACGTGGTAACGATATCTCATATGGATATATGCCATTTTAGGAAGAAGAATTTTGAGTGCCGAAGAAAGCCCAGAGCGTTTTGACATTCACGAGACATTAGAATACCATAAAGCATCTCTATTATTTGTCTCAAAGAATTTTCTTGAGAGCATGTCAGGCAAATCAGTGCGTATTGATAAAATAATAGATTTAGCTAAAAACATTTAGGCAGCAGAAAATCGAACTAAAACAATATAAAAATTAGAAAAACTCTCATATTTTGTGGAAGACAAGACTAGCTCTACGAGGACATCGGGATTCGGCTCTTTCGAGGAATCACCTCGGGAAATTTTCGGGCTTTATTAACATTCCGTATCGATGCCGGTGATCAAAATTTGAGAGATCATTTGACTCGAAGTACTCGCAATGCAGTCTACACAAGTTGGAAGATTCAAAATGAGATTATTGATTCATGTGCTACTATAATCAAGCGGAAAATAGCTAATGAAGTAAATGCCGCCAAATGTATTTCAGTCCTATAGATGAAACCCCTGGTATTTCTAATATAGAACAATTTACACCATGTGTTAGATATCTAAAAGAAGACACTAACTTGAAGGAGTATAAAATTTGCGAAAATTTTCTTCAGTTTACTCCTGTCGAAAATACTGCAGGAGTTAATCTTGCTGAAACTATAATTCGTAGCTTACAAGACTGTAATAGAGATGTGGAATATTTAGGAGAACAGGGATATGATCGAGCGTCTTCCATGAGTCAAAAATTTAACGGTGCACAGGCCAAAATTTTAGTGAATATCCCACTGAAATTTACGTTCATTGCGTCTCACATTGCTTGAACTTGGCAATTGCAATCTCAGTGGAAGTACCTGCGATTAGAAATTCCTTTGGAATAGTCACTAAAATACATAATTTTTTCAACTATCCTAAAAGACAAATAGTGTTACAAAAACATATTTCCCAATCTGAAAATGTGACAAAGACAAAAGCGCAAGTACAGTACAAATTTGCCCAACTCGTTGGCTGGATAGACATGATTCCATTTTAATTATGGTTGATTTATTACTCGTTGTTGTGAATGCACTAGAAGAAATTCAGACCACTTGGGAGGACTAAGTAGGACCACTTTTGATGCCTTTATTTTGATAAGTTCTATCAAGCAGTCGCAGTTGTTAGTAGCATTACTTAACGCGGATAAGCTACTCAGCCACACAGTGAATTTGAGCAAGAGTCTCCAGCTTTCAGATGTAGAACTTCTATTGGCCATTAATGAAGCTCAAATTGTCATTGATGCTATAAAGAAAATGAGAGATATAGGAGAGGAAGCTTTCAAGCAATTATTTCAGAAAGCTTTATAAATCAGTGAAAGATTAGGGTTCACAATTACTGTACCAAGAACGACATCAAGGCAAACTAATCGTTGCAACGTATCATTTGTTACTGAAGAGAAATATTACAGAAGAGCTATATTTCTCGCTTGGATTGATTCCTTTTTAAGCAACATGTCTGCAAGATTTTAAAAACATAAAAACATACTCGCCAATTTTGATCCACTTCTTCCTAACACTGAAAACCAGTTGCTAAAAAAAGGGAGATTTTATTAACTTGAGTACATTCTACGCAAACGATGTTGAAGAAAGCAACGAAGCAGCACTCGAAGCTGAGTCTGATATGTAGCACCAACCTCCTAAAAAAATACGAAACTCACCAAAAAAAGCAATAGATTATTTGCAATGTTTGCAAAAAACTTATTATCCGATCATACACAAATTACTGAAAATATTTTGTACCTTACCAGTTTCTACCAGCACAAGAGAACGCTCATTTTCAACCTTAAAAAGAACCAAAACCTACTTAAGAAATATAATGAAAGAAACCAGATTAAACGGCCGCTTTAACTATCCATCGGGAAATATTGGTTACAATCGATGAAGTGATTCACGAATTTCAACTGCCAGGTCCACGCGTCGACTTGAATTCAATTTATGAAATTTGTAAGTCTGTATACATTGTATTCAAATATATAAGTAAAGTTTATTTTTTATCTAGAAGTGTAGATTAATATCAATTCAGCCCCCCTCCCCAGAACGAAATCCTGGTTGCGCCACTGGGTGGTCTTCCACAGTAAAGGCAAATATTGATGTACCACAGCCACGGATGTTTGCCAATGAGGTCGAAGCTACATATTTTTTTTTTTAAAAAATTACTAACATTAAACAAAAGGGAAATTGGGGAAATTATTTAAAAAAAAATCCAGGTCCTTCCAAAACTATTCTTGTTCCCTGCAATGCATCGATAAGAGGTGTTGAATTGCTAGACAAAGCAGTGAACACTTATCGAATTTGCATTTAAGGAAAAAAGTGGTGGTGGGTCCTTTTCACCCATATTCTAAATGTGACAATGATAAATACATGTAGGCTCCATTTTTCTTCTTGTGCTAAAAAACTAGACACTTGAATTTCAGGGGAATATAAGTCGGCATTACTTGAGATGTTTTTAAAAAGCTACTTACTCAAAAAGTAGACCACCTGGATCTATGCCCAGCGGTACCACTCGAGATCAAGGAGGATATTTCCCTCAAAAAATTGAAAAACGGCTCAGGTGTCGCCAATGTCACCAACGTTCAAGGTGGATGTGTATCAAATGTAATGTAACATTTTGTCTTCAACGTGATTGTTTCATTAATTTCCATTCGTAACATGGGATATTAATAAAATATTATATATTGTAGAAAGTATTTTAATTAACATATAACCCGTTGTACACATTTGGGTACACATACTTTTTCACCTATTTTAAAAAAAATTTAAAAAAAACATTTCTGGGTATTAAAATGTTACTATTGCTTTAGTAAATTGAAAAAAATACATGAAATAAAAAAAATGAGT
Source organism: Rhamnusium bicolor (assembly GCA_029963845.1). Classification (NCBI taxonomy): domain Eukaryota; kingdom Metazoa; phylum Arthropoda; class Insecta; order Coleoptera; family Cerambycidae; genus Rhamnusium; species Rhamnusium bicolor. The sequence goes on along the minus strand of JANEYF010004570.1, from coordinate 146,946 downwards.
GGGAAAAAATGGGTTAAAGGTTCCCATCCCATTTAGGATTTAATGATTAATGACAATTTATCCATGTAGCAATATTCCGTTATGTATAATTTAAAACATTGACCTTTGGGATGAAAACCAAGTTTGTTGTCTTTTTTTATTGAAAGATTAGAAATAATCCTTTAATATTTACTGTTACTGGTGTAGTTACTAAAATACTCTTTTGCCTTTTAACAGTAGTTAAAATATAACAATAAGGACAATTTTCCTAAAAAGCAAAACAGCACCAATGGTGCGATAAACTTGTAATAAAATATGTCAAGCTAACAAGGAAGTGCGTCCCCTTGAAAAATGCTTCATTACAAAAGTTTACTTAGAATGTGGCCTACTTGATGATGATAAACAGTCGTAAAGAACGGTCTAAACTCGTGGTTAACCGATATCTGTGGTGGTCCTCAATTAAAGCGCTCCGCTTTCCGCCTCAGGGATGTTGTAAATCATGACAGCAGAGGGCATCGTACTATCATGTTGCGGCCATGTTAACGCTGTTAAAGTCCATGTCTTTTAAATTCGATGTTTTAGAATATACGTTTGAAAGGAAAAGTCACTGTAAGTAATTCATTACTACATAATACTCGGACAGTGTTAGTTACAGACAAATTTGAAAACATTGTTTAATTAATAATCAATTATGCAATGAATTAATATCTTACACTGATTGGCCAAGAAAATAATGGAAATCACAATTTTTAATATACCGTGTGACATTGAAACACCCAGAAATATATTAAAAATACCGCTGCCAATTATTTGGGGATGAGAACTTCCTCACCGTAGTAAAACTCGACGTGTGGTGGAGTTTATAATAAAAGTAATTTTTAACGTTTCAAAAGTCACATTTTGTGAAGTTTCAAAAAAAGTCATATTTTGACGTTTCAAAAAAACTCGATGTGTGACGTTTCAAAAAAGTCACATTGGTGGAATGTCACTAATATTTTTTTTGACATTTCAAATTGACGTTTCAAAAAACTCACATTGGTGGAATGTCACTAATATTTTAAAATTTGGAATGTCAAAAAAATTAAAATTTCAGATTGTCAAATTTCAAAAATGTCACATGTTTTTTTTTTACATTTCAAATTTTAAGAACCGATTTTGCTTATCAATGAACTCAATCTCTTCCTTGACCATAGAATGTGTGTACCAAATTTGAAAGCTCTATCTCAAAAACTGTAGCTGCTATCGCGAACTAGACAGACAGACATACAGACAGAAATTTTTTTTGTCTGAAATTTTGTGTATCGTCATAATTTGTCGGGGTTCATCCAGAAATGCAATAAAAATTTTCAAAATTTTTTTTCAGGAATACATGCCTTCCTCACTTTGAGGGGTGACGAAGTAATAGAGAATGTAGTAAAGAATAGCGCCCACAGTAATTAATAAGTGATAACATTTTGATTCTAAACGACTGAGGAGTAAAATAATTTTTTTAGTTATCCACAAAATTTCTTTTCATTTAAAACCTGAGTTAAATTTTTAACTTGCTTCAGTTGTACCACTTTATTTGTCTTGTAAACATCATTGACATTACCTCGAGTTCAAAGACGTGTGAATTATCAACAATAAGACTGTTTGAAAAGGGTAGAATTTTAAGGTTACAAGGTGTCAGTATTTTCTTTAAGAAAATTGTAGATAGGGTTGGCAGGAATGAGTCAACGTTGATGCGATGTTGGAATGTATGGAATAAGGAACAAATTATTCAACCCCACTTAACACACATTGTCAAATAACCATCCGTTTTTGGTCCATATCCCGTCCAAATATCCGTGAACTTTTAATGGACATACATGTGATGTCCGTTGCAGGACATTAATTCTACATTATCTGTTGAACATCCCATGGACGTCCGACGTGGTACATTATAAATGTGGTCGTCCATTTAAAGTCCACGTATTTAGCGTACGAAACACCATGGACTTTAAATGGACTTCCACTGGATGTACAGGGTTATTCATTATAAATTACCCACCCCTTATCATCGTTATTATTACCTATAGAAAAAAAGTTGTGTGGTTATAACTGAATTCTGTTAAAATGCTATTCAAAGTACAGTAGTATGCAGATTTCAAGGGATACAAAAAAATAATATATTTTTTTAAATAGGATACCCTGTATATTATTAAATTTTTGAAATGATCCTTTATTCCTGATATCAAAAATATACCATATCTTACCCTTACCATATACAGTTTTGAGTTATTAAACGTCGAATATCTTAGTTAAACTAATTACTGTAAATATGGAAAAGTTGACATTATTAAAGTGAGCTATGAAAATGACAACAATTATGTTTGAAAAGTGAAATTTTTTTAATGAAATAATCAAAATGGTTTACAGTGATGAAGAGAAAGTCCAAATATTTACTTGTTATATACAAAATAAACGTGCAGCAAAAAGAGCATTTGGGTATTGTATCCAAATCGTTCCACACCATCAGAAAATACGTTCAAAAATATTTACCGAAAGGTGAATAATACCTCTAGTTTTAGTAGAAAAAAACGTGTAGTCAAGCAAATCAGGAAGAACAGCTAGATATATTGCTTCATTTCGAATAGACTTTTCTGAAATATTGTTTATTTTTTAGAAAATTCTGAATGTAGTATAAATAATGCAGTCGATCAATTAGGTAAAAGTAATTCAAAATCCAACATACGTTAAAAAATAACAGCTACAGACCATATAAAATTTTACCCGCACAAGTTTTAACAGAGGCTCATAAAAGGAAAAAGCTGGACTTTTGCCGTCGGATGATTCAAAAGTTGGATGAAGATCCCAATTTTTTTACTAAAATATTATGGACTAATGAATCATCCTTTTCTACGGCACGAGCTTTTAATAGGAAAAAATCGAAGGTCGTGGGAAAACAAGAACAACAGAAAAAGATTGGTAAAACAAATAAAAAAATCAGGATGAAAAACTGTTAGCGTTTGAAGTGGAATTTTCAGAAACAAAATTGTTGGGTCTATATTTCATGATTATACTATAACTGGAGTTATCTATCTGGAAATAATTATCCCAGAAGCAGAAAATATCCTTTTGCAAAATTTTCCGGAAGTCGATTTGGATGCAGGATGGGGCAACTCCGCATAGTGTCCTACTCGTTCGAGATCATTTGAATAATGTATTCCCAATATGGATAGGGAATAATGGACCTATTAAATGGCCACCTAACAATCTGGACTTGATCCCTATGGATTAATTTTTTTTGGGGATTTCTAAAAGATTCGATTTGAAATAAACAATCTGAATATAAATAATGAAATCATTTCCGGTGCAATAATAAATATGAAAAGACGTTATCAATTATGCATTGACAATAATTTTGAACACATCGAACATCTTTTATGAGTTATCATTTATTTATATTTAAATTTCCTAAATAAATCTTTATTAGCCATTTTCTCTAAATATTTGGTTTTTTTCTTCCTCACTGCAAATCATTTTGATTATTTCATTAAAGAAATGTCACTTATCAAACATAATAGTTGTCATTTTTATAGCTCACTTTAATAATGTTAACTTTTCCATATTTATAGTAACTAGTTTAATTAAGATATTCGACGTTTAATAACTCAAGAACGGTATATGGTAGGGGTAATATATGGTATATTTTTGAAATCATGAACAAAGGATCATCCCAAAAATTTAATAATATACAGGGTATCCCATTTAAAAAAAAATATTATTTTTCTGTATCCCCTGAAATCTGCACGCTACTGTACTTTTAATAGCATTTTAACAATACTCAGTCATAACCACACAACTTTTATTTAAAACTTTTTTTATAGGCTATAATAACGATGATAAGGGGTGGGTAAATTATAATGAATAACCCTGTACATTGACGGATTAATTTTGTCTATTAATGTTCATGTTAACGGATGTCCACGTACAATTTATGTTTGCAAAAGTACATACAAAGTGTAAGGTGCTCACATGAACAACCAAAAGACTTCCATTTAATGTCGACATACATATTATTACATTTTCTAACATCGGAAGTGTTTACTACTATGTACTTACTCTTTTCAGCGACTAATTAATACCAGTTTTATACATCTCTAGATGCGAGTTTAGCACACGTAACATATAATATCGCATCAATAACAGTCACTGGTGTAATAGGGATGATAATAATTATAAAATAATTAATATAATAAATTAATAATTTTCAAATGATATAATAGAGTTATCATCCCAAATGGGTTACATCAAACATTCTATTACTCCTGCAAGTTGGTCCTAAAAACCGCCATAAAATAAAATCGTACAAACGGTTTTATTGAGCATTAATGTTAATTAATCTATCTGTTTATTTTGTTTTTACCTTATTTGTTGAAATAAAGTTTTACAGGTTTTCATTTGTTTAGTTTTGTATAATTGGAGTCAACTTTGCGAATATACTACCTGATTTGCGAATTTACTACACCTTACCATAATTTTTTTTAATATTTTTTGATTTTCACAAGGGAATATATTATGTCAAAAACTAGAACAAACATAGCAAAACTGATAGTAAATGTAGAATCTGTGACATATAGTCACCCAAGAATCAGCTTTATATAAACGACAATAAAATCAGTGTTGACCAGTGTTATCTTTCACAATAATACATTGTAAATTAAAATAAGACGAAAAAAATTGTTGGTATATTCTTAGCCTTTAAGCAAAACTATTGAAATAAACTTTTTTTAGAGTTGATACCTTAGAGAATCAAAGGAGCACATCAGGAATTAGAGAAGACAAATCAGTTTAAAGTAGGTCAGCTTTAATTATTTACATTTTAAGAAGAGGAGTGGAATAAAGGTTTCGAGGTAGATAGGAAAAAGAGCAGTGTAAACATAGTATTTATAATTTTATTTTTATACTTATAGCCCCTACGCAAAAAATCCTTCTACATGCCATGTGTCAATAAAAACAATAAAGAAATACCTCAAACGTGCCAAGGGGAAATCTGGATGACTTAAGACTCAAGGAACTCAAGAACATTTTTTTGTTTGAACTGGTATATTTTTTATATCAGTAAATAAAGGCATGTATGTAAATGAAAGAAAATTTTGTCTTATACTAGAGTGTAAATGATTGGTCCATTAAGAATGTTTTTTTTTTAAATATTGTTCATAAATATATGTCTTTATATGAAAAAGAACATGTATAATCTACAGTTATTCCCCCATTTTTTTCATTAAATTTTCATTTTGTGAGAACCACAATAACATTTAAAAGAATTTAAATAACTTGGTTAGTCATGGCTGCATAAACTGTTGCTATGAAATAAAATTTATGGTTTTTAAACGATTAAAAAGAGTTTGAATTTTAGTAGCTTTTATTTTATAATATATTTGTAGATAATAAAACTCTTTTTTTCAGTAACTTTGTAGTTACCTTATTGTAGACATTAAAACAGAGATTATCTGGTAACTTTCTAATTGCTTAGTATTAGAACAGTTAGTAATAAATCACTGTTATAGTTTGAGGGAGAATACCAAAACATTTTTGTCAACAGTGGTTGCTTATGAAATTTCAGTATTGTTTTTCGGCTACGAACTTTGTTTTATGACACAAGGAATTCACTCTTAATTTGGAAAATGACAACTAGAATAGTACTACTGATAACACTTAGAAAGTAATTTGCATAAGCATTGCATAAAACTTCAAAATTCAAGTGCCCTAGTAGGATATGAGTATCTGTTAAAATATATTTTCTTTCTGTTATATAACTTTCATTTCAAAGTTTTCAAATTGTGAATCCTAAAAATTAATTTTCTTACAGGGTGGGGCAATAGTACATTAGATTTCGTTAACTCGAGTTCTACAATAGCTAGAAATTAAAAAAATACAAGTAAACTAGATAAAAAAGTCTATATCCGGAAATTATTTTCGAATATACAGGGTGAGCTAAGACCAAATTACAGGATCAATTGCATTTTTCTTAAATGGAATGCTACGTATATTAGTATATTTTCTGAAGACTCCTTCTAGACTCAATTCATTCCTATATTATTATTGCCTATCCCGCAACCACTTGGATGTAATGAATTTTTTTGTTGAAACCATGCCATCTGCAGATGCATATTGCAAAAAATCACACCAACAGTCACAATTATGGGTTTTAAGAAAAACATGTGAATACTAGTTACGAGACATCTAATTAATGTTTTTAAATCATTTTTACCAGGGTGACCAAAAATTATTTTTCAATTAAGTACTTGTTAAATTGAATTTTCTCAATTTTTTCAGATAGAACATCCTGTATATTTTTCAACGATGTGATGTGGAAATGAAAAACGAACATTTTTGTAAAAACTTATCTATGGCTCCAGCAGGCCATTTAGTGGGTCCATTTCTTCCAATCCATTAAAGTAGGTAGGTATTATTTAAGTGGTCTCTAACTGCATTTAAATATTGTGGTGGAGCACCTTCTTGCTGAAACCACATCCTATTTCGAATCTGTTCAGGAAGATTCACCGATAATTGTGGCAGATAGTTTTCCAGAAAATGAAGATAAATAGCTCCAGTCAATGTACCATCAAAGAAATGTGGTCCTGTTACATATTCTCCAATAATTCCTTCCCAAACGTTTATAGACCATTTTTGCTGGTTATCAACTTGCCTAAAAAGTGAGGATCTTCCAAAACATAATAATGGAAATTGTGCCTATTAACAAATCCATTTTTATGAACAATTGCCTCATCAGTGAATAATAAAACATTACTGAAGAAGGTGACATCTTGTATTTTATCTCTGGCCCAATTTACAAAACTATAGACGAATTTGAAAATCATAATCAGATAGTTCCTGGTGCATTTGAATATGATAAGCCTGAACCTTATTTGTTTTTAAGATTCAAGATTCGACCAACATATCTTCTGCTTATTCCTATTAATGAGCTTACTTCTCTCTGACCAATATAGATATTCTCAACCGTTGCCAGCACCACAGAAAACTCATTTTCTTCGTTCACAACATGTTTTATTATTTCACCTTTTTTATATTCGACATTTACAGTTTCCTCAAATCTATCGAGGAGGTTTTGGACGCTACTAACATCAGGAATCCTTTTTTCAGGATACCTTTGCTTATAAATTCTATTGGCAAGTAAACAATTTCTGTCTGTCTCGCCCAAAACAAAAGTAATGTCTACAAGTTCCACTTTATTAACATTCATTTTGTAAAACTCGAAATATTTTAAATATAATACAAATGATAACTGATGACCGATAGGTGCGATAAATGTTCGTTTGTACAAGACAATTTATACTAAACTGAGGTTTTATTTCTTGTCGAATAACGAAAACAGCTGAAAAATTTACAAAAAACTATTAGAGTAAGAGACCAATTAAATATTATTTAACGTAGGTAGGTTGATCCCATATGAGTAATTATTCATGATAAAGTAAACAGAAAAATTCTCATAAAATTCCTTTTATTAATGTGACCGGTTTCGTGAACAAGTAATTACTTCACATCAAATTCCTGTGTCTGATGATGTGAAGTAGTTACTTGTTCACGAAACCGGTCACATTAATAAAAGGAATTTTATGAGAATTTTTCTGTTTACTTTATCATAAATATTATTTACCCACATTAATGAATTAGAAGAAATGGTCCCAGTAAATGGCCTCATTTTAAAAGCGCATAGAGACGTGTGTCAATTAAAATGGGCAACATGTGGAGCAATTATTATAGTTCTTTCTAATGAATTATTTAAAAAAAACCTTTATTTTTTAAGTTTATTCTTGAATTTTGTATTTATTGCTCAATAAAACAAAAATCGTGGTAATTAGCCGTAGGAAAGTACTGACAAAAATGTTCGTTTTTTATTTCTATATCACATCGTCGAAAAATATACAGTGTTCCATTTGAAAAAAATTGATAAAATTCAATTTAAAAAAGTTCTTAATTGAAAAATAATTTGTGGCTACCATGTGTATTTTTAGGAAGGAAAAATGATTCAGAAACATTAATTAGATGTCTCATAATTAGTATTAATATAAGTTTTGCTTAAAACCCATAATTGTGACTTTGGTGATTTTTCCAATATGCATCTGCAGTTGCCGGTATTTCAACAAAAAAATTCGTTACATCCAAGTAGTTGGGAGATCATCAATAATAATATAGAAATGATACATAGCATTCAGTTTAAAAAAAAGCACTTGACCTTGTAATTTCGTCTTGGCTCGCCCTGTATATTCGAAAATAATTTTTGGTTATAGACTTCCTTATCTAGTTTACTTGTATTTATTTTTTTTTAATTGCTAGCTATCCTAGAACTCGAGATATCGAGCTGCGACGTACTATTGCCTCACTCTGCATATCTTTATAAATTACAATTTTTTTATATAATTCAGTAAAAACATATTTTTCTTGTTTTTTTATGGAAAGTTAAATGTACATTTAAAATATTAGCAGGTACCTGTCCCAAGGGAGCGTATGAATAATAAAAAATTTTCACGAATTATGCGAATTATTTGTAGGACTTTTTATCAGTACTTCTCTATAGAGAGGTATTGTCCATTTTTGACACAAAGGATGCCCTTTGTGCAAAAAATTGATATTTATAGGACATTATTGCGACCAAAATAATATAGGCTACTTGAACAAATCTAATTTAAAACACTGTCTAATAATAACTGCGTGGAAATTTTTTCTAGGTTATAGCCCAGGGAACCTATATGAAATTAGGAAGATTGCTATAGCTACTTTGGAAGATAGCTATAGCTATCTAAAGGTCAATAATTTTTCTAGGTTATGGCATATGAAAGCTACATGAAATTTGCAAGATTGCTATAGCTATCTTCCAGATTTCATATAAATTCTATGTGCCATAATCTAGAAAAAATAGAAATTTCCCCGCCGTCACAGACAGTATTTTGAATTATATTTGTTTAAATAACCTGTATCATTTTGGTCACAATAATGTCCATCACGAGACATCATAATGTTCAACGATGAATGTACATTATTAGCATAAAGTGGACAACCACAGAACGTCCACAATTGGACTTATAAAGATCTATGGATGTCCATTTTTTGCACAAAAAACATCCGTCTTGACAAAAATGAACGTTTGTAGTACGTACATGAGTCAATTTCATATCCTACAATATAGTTCATTTGATGTTCTACAATGTAGTCCACGGGGATGCCCTTAAGTGTGACATTTAGGTCTCCACAACACATCCATTGGATAGACATAGTGAGTGATAAGTGTATCCCTCTGGTGGTCAGTGCTACCACCAGTCAAACATCACTGATGTCTTAGTGACTGATAGCGACCTTCAAAGCAGGTACCATGTGCTTCGACCTCTAACCCTGGTGGGCTAAACTATATACTGAATAAGATTTGTAGGCAACAACTACTCAGTGGACAAAATCCCCGACGCCCCCCGACCTGCATTGAATTAAACCTGCAAATCTTGTTTGGTAGCTACGATCATTTGTCAATTCCTCACTAGATACACTGAGAGAATGATTTAGTTGGGAGAAATAAATTTTATTTCAACCAAATAAATGATTTCTTTGTATTTGGCGAACTAAACATTTAATTGGGAGTATTAAGGCATTTATTTGATTAAAAGCCGAATATTTAATATTATCAATTAAATCAAAATACTTATTTGTAAGAAATATTTGTTTCTGAACATTAAATATTTATTTGTGAACATTAAACATTTGTTTCTGAACATTAAATATTTGTTTCTGAGCATTAAATATTTATTTCTCAGGAATAAGACTTTTTACAGAAAATTGCGTGGATTTATTGTTGATGAATACATTAATTCCGTTTTTAATTTATTTATAGTGAACAAATATTTACTTCTCAAAACAATGAAAATTCCGTATATTCATTAATATTAAATAAATTGTTAATTTTTGTTAAACACGCTGTTTAATTTATTTATAATAGAAAAACTATTTCTCCTCGCACCTGCTTTGGGTATCCACCATCTTATAAATTATTTAAAGAATTTGTTAAATAAATCTCTGCGCCGAAAGGATTAGTCATAGGTTGGTTTTTTGGAGAAAAAACCAATCTGACCAATCCTTTTGCTACGCATGGTTTATTTAAAAAAATATATAAACAATTTATATAGAATAGCGACTTAATACCCAAAGAAGGTTCGAAGACAAATTATACGGATACAACAAATAAATGAATATAGAAAATTAAAAACATATATTATATAAAAATTTTTACTTACCTGGTTTATATTTGCGAAACTAAAATTTGATTTATATTAAAAAATGTATGCCTCACGATTTGTCTACAGTACGATGCATTAAAAAATCAATTTTGCTAAAAATTATAGTAGATATTTTTTTTATTTTTTTTCACAAGTTGTAAAGCATATCGTCGGTCCACTGCCAAAACAACGAATGTGCATTTTTCTAATTTTTCAGAAGAAGGGAAATAAAGTTCAATTTGTTGTTAAATATTCAAACGTAATTTATTTATAGGTATAAGTTTCCTAGTATAAAAATATTTCAAAAATATTCAATATTCGCATTTGCGGTTTTGGCACTGCAGACTGAAAAAATATATTATTATCCAACAGAAAAGTCGAAACCGGCAAATTTGCGTATTCGATGTTTTGTCATTAAAGCACCGTTACGGTAGGGATATATTTGTGAAATTAAAATGTATTTTATATTAAAAACATGTATGCATCACGAGTTGTTTATAATAAAACATATTCTAAAAAATGACAGAGTAGATATCATATAATTTTTTATATAATTTTACGTAGATGTAGGTACATACATAATATATCACTATCAGTATAATCAGTTACTCTCATGAACTATAACTTCATAATATCTCCATAGACACGATGACGTTTAAACATATACTATTATGTTAATTATTCTTACACATGTAGGTGTTAAGGTATTCATGCTTAATAAAGTTCTAAATTTTTTATAACTAATGTGTCTTATTAGAATCAGTTAAACCTCAAATTTATTATATATAAATCTGGATTTCCATGTAAAATTTTAAGAGAAAATTCAGGAAAATTGTAAATATCAGGAAATGCAGCCATTATAACCGCTTACACCGAGTAAGTTTTGCATTGAATTGATGCGAGGATATAATCTTTAAAATAAAACGTAAACGAACAAGAAAAAAATAATACAAAGAAAATTACTGCGAAATATCTTATAGATTGTATGGTAATAATAATATAAAATAATACAGTCTATAAATAACACATAGTTAAAAAAATAATCTATTTATTTTTATGCAAGAAAGAAATAAAAAAAGAACATTCTAAACCGATATATTTGAGTACAGATTTTCATTTTATTCTTTTCATATTTTGACTGTAATGTGTTTAACTAGAACTTTTCAAAAATACCAAATAAGTGAGTTTATTATTAACTTAGAAATAATAGTAGAAAGTTCAAATAAATATTAATTTTCAATTTTCTTTACCGCTTGTTTATTGTAATTTTTAATTGATGTGTCAGGTTAAGGATACAGACAAACAAATGTCTGTGTTAAAGGTAAACAAAATTAAATATATGAAAAATATGTACACATATTTATTAAAAAAATAACAAAAATAAATAACTCTGAACAAATTTTCACAACTAAACAGTTTTTGGCTAGGTTAGGTACTTTAATCTGCTATGATAAACAAATTACCACGTACAAACATTAAAAACTTACATTTAAAAGTTTCTTTGAGGCTTTCCAGTCCTCATATTCTTCCAATAAACTATACATCTACCGAAAGGGACACAACACTTTTAACACAAAGCTCTTAATAAGAGAAAAAGGGAACAATGGCGTCTTGTTGAATCTTGTCTGATGCGCTACCGCGGTCTCGCCGGTAGAGGGCCAACATTTAGTTCTCAGAAACAAATTTATTAATGAGGAATAAATATTTCTTCTTAGAATTAAATATTTATTTCCGCTATTAGGGTATAAACTTTAATAATAAATATTTCTTTCTAAGAAATAAATATAATGATGTAATAAATGTGGCAGATACAAATGTGTTATTCATGAGTAGATTTATTTCTTATAAATAATTATTTAATTACAATAAATAAATACCAAGAGAATTCCTGAAGTAAATCATTTAGTTTTGTCAATTAATCCAATCTTCGAAATATGCTTATTATAACAAAATTATGAAAAATATTTATTTGTCTGAATTAAATATAATGCAGAATAATAAATATTTATTAAATTGAAAAAACTAAGGCTTCTTAGTCATTTCAAGCCAGATATTTCCCTCAGTGTATAGACCGGTTTCGGACTTTTTTTGTTCTTGTCAGTATGCCATAAGTAATGGAAAAAAACAAATAATAATAGCAAACCAGGCTAGCCTAAAGCAGACTGAGCAAAACAGACATAGTGAATTGTTGTTACATGTAATCTTCCATTTCCAGTTCTGCAGGGCATTTCTTGAATTAAATGGCTGATGTCTTCTTAAAGTAATGTGGTCTACCCATCTGAACTTCTTGTTGTAAATGCTGCATTGACGGGACCGGTAATAGACCTAGCCGTCTATCTATCATGTTCCATACATGTTCGACCGGCGAAAGATCATGTGATCTTGTGGGCAATAAAAGAATGTTCACATCAGCATATTTCATTATCATGCTGGAAAAGAGTATTTTCCAACCTTTGACGATACGGCAACGTAATCGGCTCCAAGACCCTGTGAGTGCACATTCATTTTACTTTTTAGGAAGACTAGAGGGGACCTATTTATAAATGCACTCCATACGATAACCCGTCGAGTTAATGCTGTCTCCTATTCGACACAATACTGATTGAATCTAGAATCATCATTCATCACTGAACACTATCCAATTTCATTCTTAGTCCCGCCCGTTATTGGCACCACGCAAGTCTTACCTTTCAGTAAGAACCATAGCAGCTAACCATTCATTTGTTACACAGTTGTTCTGACACGGACTCTAAGGGCCGCAATTCTTAAGAGACCCATGTTCTGTGTTTCTTCCAGCAGCCAGATATTTTTTTCTTGTCCTGTTGACATCCAATGGATGTTGAATAAGATTTGCAGGCAACAACTACTCAGCTAACTAAATGTTTAATCTACTAATCAAAAAATCAATAAAAGATTTTTCCAATTACTATCTGTTGCATTTTCTATATCAGATGGTATAAATAAAAATAGTAATAATAAGTCAGTATTAATCGATAAATATACAGGGTGTTTTACTGAGGACGAACCAACCAGAGCAGGGTAATAGAGAACTTAAATACGCATCGATTTGATCCCCATTTGTGTTATGCGAATTTTGTTAGTTTAGGAGTTATGTAGGTTTTCACATATTTTTAGTTAAACTTTGGTTTTGCCCACAAATTTCGTCATTCTGGCTTAACTATTAATACCAGCGTCATGATATTTTTGAACGTGGACTAATAATAGGCCTATCATCCAGGGAAATATTTTTTTTTATTGGAACCGAAACTATTTGGACAAAAAAAATCTTACCATTTTATTAAAACAAAAATTAGTTCTTAACATTACAAGTCTAGCGAGAAATAAAAAAAAATAGTTTTAGTAACTATCTTAAAAATTTCTCTACTTTACTGATAATCAACCCGACAAAATTCATTAAGCTAGCACCATGATTTCACATCGAAAACTTTAAATTCTGTGTAAAGTGTAAAAGGCGAAAATCCCACTTTTAAATTAAAAATCAGGAGATGATACCTTTTCGTAAGACCCACACAAAAGATGCAAACCATGGACACATGTGTTTCGGACTTAATCGCCACCGTATCTCTAAGGTGAAAGGATGGGCACAACTTAGTACAACGACGTAAATAACCACTGACAGGCAGCCCGTTGCTCATTTGTGGTTGCAACTGAAAGACCACGTGTTTACAGGGCGACAGATAATATTGCCGTGAAGGCAAATATACCTTCCTACGTGGAATTCCCTATCCAGGGAATATAAAATAATAGAGGATGAAAGATGTTACTGCAGGAAGAAATATCCACACTGGCTTACTGTCAGTGGTTTACTTTGTGTCGTTGTCCTTTCAACTTAGCAACACTATGCCCAAGAGGATCATAAGTCCTAAATACATGTCTACGGTTTGTATCCTTCGTGTGGGCCTCACCCATGATACTCTGACTTTTAATTAAAATTTGGGAGTTTTGCCTTTTACACTTCGCAAAAAATTTTAAATTCTCGATGTGAAGTAATAGTGCTAACTGAATGAAATTTTCCAGGTTGATTACCAGTAAAGTAGAGAAGTTTTTAAAACAGTTTTTTCGACCTCGAGATTCTGATTGATTTATACGATTTGAACTCTCTGAATGATGTTCTGTCGGTGTGCGTGCGTGTGTGTACCACCAGAAGAAACACAATGAATGAAAGAAGAAAAAATGTACAATTTCGGGAAAAGAAATTAAAATTTTTATTGCATTTCTGGACGAATCTCGACGAATTATAATGAAAAAAACATAACTTTATGGAAAAAATCTGTCTGCATGTCTGTAGTACCTCGATAGCAACCGCAGTTTTTGAGGTCAAGCTTTCAAATTTGGTACACATGTTCTGAAGACCGAAGACAATGATAAATTCGATGAGCAAAATTGGCCATCTGAAAGGAGGTCCACGGGAGAAAATTGTGCAGCAAAAAATTTGGTCTGCTATAAAGCAGAATTTAAAATTGTTTTATTTTCTGACATTATTTCTTATGGGTACACAAAATAAAAAGTAACGGACGTTTGGCTTTCTTATAGCTAAATTGAAATTTTTTATTAAATTAGGATGTTCTTATTTCGGCGTAACCACTCATTTTAGTCTCTTAATCAAAACTTTAAAGCAAGTAGGTATGTCAATTTTATTTTTGTTATTTTGTTTCCTTCCACTGCTAACCAATAAAAGGCATTTTTTTATTATTGTAAATATATTTACATATGTTCCCTCATTGAAATATTTTTCCACTGGTTCAATAAACCTAAAAGGCATTTATCTTAATTCTAATGCCTTGAAATATTTTTTACGCCTGGTAATAAATAAGTAACCCACAATGATATATTTATTACGCCTGGAAATAAGCAATTTACAATACACTCGCTACTTTGCCCATTGTAAATTGGGCTCACTAAGTCCAACCTACCATTGCAAAGTTTAAGTGAACAGACTATAGACAATTTGAAATGATATTTCAGATTTATTAAAGAAGTAAGTAAGAAAGAAGTTTATATGTGTGAGATCTGACGATCTTGGTAGCCGCCTTAAGGGATCATGCGTCCAATTCAGCGATCCAGCTGTAATTTACGGACAATGTCTGCATCTGCATTACGAAAGGTTATGTAATGGATGAAATATTATTTTCTTGTAAAACTAAATTTGACTTTGACATTCCGTTTCTTAAACGCTATGTTGATGATTTATTCCTTTCTGTTTCTTATGACAAAATAGAAATTACCCTTTCCATTTTTAATAGTATTGATAAGAACATACAATTTACTGTTGCAAAAGAAATTAATAACAGTGTTCCATTCTTAGATATGAAATTAATAAGAACTATTGATAATTGAATTATTATTAGGTGGTATAGGAAACCAATAAGTAGTAATCGATAGATAAATTTTTTCTCTTATCATTCTTTTAAAATGAAGGTTAATCCATAGCTTTGAAAAATAGAGTTATCAAAGTAACGCATCATTCTTTAAAAATGAAAGTTTACTAGAATTAAAAGATATTCTATAATAAAATTCATATTCTGTTAATATAATTAATAATAATCTATTATTTAACTATTCAAATACTTACATAACTGAATCTGTTCACCAAATTCATAATAATGATAACACTACAATTTATAGATCTTTACTTTATTTAGCTAGTTTGACTCCAAAATTAGTAAATGTCTTTAAAGATAATGTTGAGATTGCAAAAAAGAACATTAAAACAGCATTTCAACATTATTCTAAAACTAAAACACCTCTTCTTAAAAATCAGTGTTCTAATCTTATTTATAAAATTCCGTGTAAAGATTGTGATAAAGTGTATATAGGATAAACATCTCGGAATCTTCAAGACCGCATTACTCCTCACAAAAGTGATTGTAGGAGGATTACCAATTCTTGTGCTCTAGCTGAATACTTTCATCATTCTTTTA
This sequence comes from Rhamnusium bicolor, assembly GCA_029963845.1. Classification (NCBI taxonomy): domain Eukaryota; kingdom Metazoa; phylum Arthropoda; class Insecta; order Coleoptera; family Cerambycidae; genus Rhamnusium; species Rhamnusium bicolor. The sequence goes on along the minus strand of JANEYF010004570.1, from coordinate 130,778 downwards.
ATTATATAGACACCACAATTTTGGATATTGAAAATAACTATCATAAGAGAATATTTTTAGAAATGTTATATATAAATGGATTAGATTAGATTAGATTATAAGGGAGGAGCTGGCTGGTTGGCCTTGACCACCGCGACCCCCTGTGGGTCTATTGTGGAGCTCCTATTCATTTCCTTAGAGCTCCTTATCCAGCTTTGTCCTTTGTATCAGACTCCACAGCCTTGATAAAGGGCTCTTAGTGTAGCTGTCAGCTCTTGGTTTTTGTTCCCCAAGTAGTTGGAACCTAAGTCTAGCGAGGCCTTCACAGTGGTACAGCACATGAACTGAGGATTCCTCTTCCTCTTGGCAGAATCTGCATGTTGCATCCTGTACCAGACCCATCAGACTCATATGTCTATTGAGTCGACAGGGTCGTGTTAAAAGACCCACCATTATCCTAATCGCATAGTAGATCTTTCGTAAATTTAGCCGATCTTTCTTTAATGAACTCTTTGGCCTGTCTCTGTTGCGGTAAGCCCCGCCACCATTCCAGAGACTTATTTTGCATCCATTCCTCAATGGATGTTCTTATGCCTGGCTTGGCCATGCCACAGAAGGGTTCAGGTCCTACTAAGACTGTGGATGAGCTTTCTCTGGCCAGTTCATCCGCCTTTTCGTTACCTTTATGTCCCTCGTGTCCTGGCACCCACACCATGGTCAGTTTATTTTGACTTCCTAGGTCTTTTAGGGCATTCATACAGTCCCATATAAGCTTTGAGTCAACCTGCATGGAACCGATTGCTTTTAGTGCCGCTTGGCTATCGGAGAAAATGGCTATCGACTGACAGACAATCCCTTGCCTTATTATTTCCTTTGCACACCACTGTATCGCGGCTACGTCAGCCTGAAATATTGTGGCGTATTTTCCTAGACTTAACGAGATTTCCGCTTTTGGCCTTATCCCGTAAATCCCAGCTCCCACTCCTTGTTCTGTCTTGGAGCCGTCCGTATACCAGATTTTTTTGCGCTGTTATTGGGAGACCGTTTTTCCAGTTTTACCTGTCTGGTATTATAATTTGAAAGTTTTTATTGAAATTATACTTCGGGACTAAGCTATCCGTAGGCATTCCTAGTATAGGATGAGCCTTTAACTCTAAGTATAACCTCTAGTGCTCTGTTACGTGCTGTTTCCTTATGGGCGTTGAGCCTTGCATTAGCCTCTGTACCACTGAACGAGCTTCTCCTTGGATAAATATATGTAGTGGTGACAGGTCTAGTAGGACCTCTAATGCGGCTGTAGGAGCTGTTCTTATGGCCCCCGTGGCGTACAGGTAAGCAAGCTTTTGTATGCCACCTAACAGCCTTATAGAACCCAACTGCAGTGTCTTAGTCCACCATACTACTGATCCGTAGGTTATCATGGGTCTCACTACCATGGTGTATAACCATAGGGTCATTTTTGGATTCAATCCCCAATTTTTCCCACACATCTGTCTGCACCTTCCCAGAGCAATTGTGACTTTTTGTGTGATTTTTTGGATGTGGGCATTCCATGTCAGTTTTTGGTCGAAGATGACTCCTAGGTATTTCACCTCACTGGCAAATGGAATTTCCACTCCATTAAGCGCTAGGGATTTTAGGCCTTCCAGGGCTCTTTTCCGTGTAAAGTTGACGATCGTGGTTTTGTGAGGATTTATGGAGAGTCCTTCCTCACTGCACCACCTGTCAACAATATTTAGGGCATTTTGAGAGCGCTCTACTATCGTGTTCGCAAATCGTCCCTTGACTACTATTACTAGATCGTCGACATACTCTAGGCAATAAAAGCCTCCTGCGGACATTTTTCGAAGGAGTTCATCAACAAGGGTCGCCCACAGCAGTGGAGATAATATATAAATAATGAACCTAATTGTTTAAATAGAAGAACTGATCTTAATAATCGTAGTAAAATTTATACCTACATTTTGAAATTTAATAATGATATAAAAAGACTATCATAATTTTAATTTATTTAACAAAATTTTACTAGTTGTTTATGGTTGCCTTAATATATTTTTATGAAGTTTTTTTAACATCTTTGGTAACAGTTTTGTTACTATTTGTATATTTATTTGAAATTGTCTAAATTGAACTATTTTACTTTTTATTCCTGATATTTTACACATTTCTTTGAAAACAATTTTTATGCCATGTATTTATTTTTATTCTCATAATCACGTTTGTAAGTATCACAAGTAGGTAATTATTTTCAAAATGGCGTCATAAATTCAAAAAAGTGAAAAGGCTAAGTTGGCAACTGTAAGACTATATTTTCAAAAAATTAGGCCCAGTAGGCCTTGAATCTGATGTATCACCTTCATTTTTATTGTCGCATTTCAGTAAAAGTATATTTCGTGCAAAAATTACTATTTTGAATCGAATTTTCGAAAAAACATGAAGAGCAAATGGATTTTATTCAATTTCTTTTAAATGGTAACCTTATTTTTTTACTTACACTAACAAAGTCTAAAACATTAACCTTTCATTTTATGTATAATACGTCTAGTTTCGGTACTAATTTACTTTGAAATTATTGGATTTCTGTAGATGCTATTCTTCAGTTATTTAATGAAACCGTATGTATGTGTTAAATTTTACAAGCGTTTCATGACAAAATAACATGTCTTTTCAAGCATTTGCTTAAAGTTATTATTTGATAAAGCTTATGTAGTACATTTTTAATTTGCTTGTGAGTTATTTGCTAATATAACTAATTAAAAGTTTTAAAAATATTCAAAATGGTGGTATTTACCCAAAATGAAAAGGTGGATATGTTACTTATTTACGATGATTCAAAAAGAAATGCATATCAAGCTGCAAGGTTATATGCAGAGCAGTATTCTGGAAGGCATCACCCTTGGAGAAAATATTTTAAGATTTTGGAAGAAAAATTTAAGGCCTAGCTAAATGAAAACGAAGAAAATACGTGTGTTATTGACGAGGCCACAGACATTAATATTTTAACATCCGTGGAAATTAATAAAAATGCAAATACATGTAAAATTGAAAGTGCTCTTGATATCAGCCGAAAATCTGTTAGAAAAATATTGATGAAACATGGATATAAATCATATAAATATCAACTTCATCAGCACTTATATGAAGCTGATGCAGATAGGAGAGTTCATTATTGCAATTGGTTACCAGAAAATAGAAACATTGTTCCCAGAATCTTGTTTACAGAATCTTGTTCATGAAAGTCGGTTCACTAACAATGACGTGTTTAACCGAAACTATTTGCGTTACTAGTCTCAGGAAAATTTACATGAATTTAGAGAAGAAAATCACCAGGAGCTGTTTGGGGTAAATGTATGGGCGGGAATTGTGGGTGCTAGGATCATAGGTCCTATTTTATTTCAGGGGACTTTAAATGGAATTAGGTACCTGAACTTATTGGAAAATTAAATTTAGGACTTTTTTAGGAGAATTACCCTTGAACTTGAGAAGCATTTATTACCAACATGATGGGGCTCCGCCACATAACCTTCGAAATGTATCTAATTATTTAGAAAACGGTTTTCAAAATAGAGTCATTTTGACATATGGGCCCACAAGATGGCCTGCCAGATCACCTGACCTAACCCCCATGGGTTTTTTCCTGTGGGGATATGTCAAAGAACGAGTATATTCATCATTTTCAAGAAACCTTCACGAGTTGGAAATCAAAATTCTCGAAGCTTTTGCAACAACTGCACAAATGTTAGAGATGGTAACGTAAACCATCAGTAGGGCTCAAAAATGTACTGAAGTTAAAGGAATACATTTTGAATAATTGCTATAATTTTGTTTTCCCCTATCTTATAAATAATTATTAAATTCTGTCAATTTTACTTAATCTCTCTGTGTATTTTAACAATACTAATTGGTAAATGTAGCATCTACAGAAATCCAATAATTTCAAAGTAAATTATTACCGAAACTAGACGTATTATATATCAAATGAAAGACTAATGAATTGGGCTTTGTTGGTGCAAGTTAAAAAATATGGTTACCTTTTAAAAAAATTGAATAAAATCCATTTGCTCTTTATGATTTTTCGAAAAATTGTTTTTCAACTCAAAATGGTGATTTTTGCACGAAATAAATTTTTATTGAAATGCGACAATAAATATGAAGGTAATACATCAGATTCAAGGCCTACTAAGTAATTTTTTTTAAAACACAGTCTTGCAGTTATAACCAACTTAACTCTTTTCTTTTTCGAATTAATGACACCATTTTGAAAACAATTACCTACTTGTGATACATCATTGTAACGAGAATTTCATGTGGAATTTAAATATGGAAAAATGTATATAGGTTGTTATTTAAAAATCAAAAGTTGTTGCTACGTCCGATTGAACCGGAACTGATATTTTTCACTTAATAAGTCCAAATGTAGTTTTTTGTGTCACAAATGATGTCAAATTTTCAAAATTACATTCCTAAAATCAGCTGAGAAATTGGAACGGGACTAATCTCGTTGTTCTGAAATATCCTTTACCGTTTCTGAGAAAAGCCAGGGGAGTTGAGTTTGGCTCACCCTGTATATAATACTCTTTTACTTTTTATTTTTGATGTTTCCCATAAAAACACCATTCCATATTCTACACTAATGAGGAACAATAACACCGAAACACTGATGTCCTTAGTTGGATCACTCTTTTCTTTTTTTTTTTTTTGAGTATATGGCAATATATACATTTGTCATTGACCCCATTAATACTTTATACATTTTTTCCTTCATTTGTAGTTGTATATTATTTTTATCCCTCCACTCGATAGTGGCCACAATTGATTAAATCTGAGAATATTAATCTAATACATGTTATTCCTCATCAGTAAATAAAGCGCATCTGTGTAAATTTCAATTCGTTTCATGTTAGGAAGGCAACGTATTCACAATAGACTGCTAATTTCAAATGATCATGTTAATTAATAAGTTTCTACCCACCAAGAATAATTAAACATTTATTTTCCAAACTAACATTTTAGGGCTTTAACAACCACTTATTTTATATCTCCTGGGACTGAAAATACGAACTAACTTTATTGCTCTATTATGATAATCGTTAGAATCGTGTCAATGTGAGTTGTCACCAGAATATGACTAACATGAGCGTAACACAAGAAAAGTCAGCCTGTCGATGATTACAAGTATTAGTAATGGAAACAAAAAACATAAAGTAATAATTCCAAAATGCCAAAATAATTCATTATTAATGAAATTATACCATAATATAGCTAATGCTGTTTATATAGATAGATAGATAGATATATAGATAGATAGATAGATAGATAGATAAAGGAAGACTTCTAGACAGCGTTGTCCACTCAAAAATGCTTTACGGAGCGGAGGTTTGGGCGGGGGCATTAGAACGAGAAACGGTACGGCGTAGATTAGCGGCCGTGCAGAGACGTAGCGTCATTAGAGTTACGTCGGCCTTCAGGACTGTCTTAGAAGGAGCGGTGCTGGTGCTAGCCAGCACGCCACCGATCGACCTCATGATCAGGGAGAGGCGAGAAGTTTACGAAGCTTGCAACCAGAGAAACGCAAATAAAAAGGAGGCCAGAAAGTTGGCGCGACAGGGCCTCATGGCAGGCGAGATGGGATTCGGATACGGCGGGTCGGTGGACGCACAGTTTAATCCCCAACATTACAGAGTGGCACGATCGAGCTCATGGTTAAGTGAACTATCACACCACCCAAGCACTTACTGGCCACGGATGCTTCAACCAGTATTTGCACAGATTTAAGAAGACTGAGAGCGCTGCATGTCTGCTGTGCGGTCATGTTTTAGACGACGCTGAGCACACAATTTTCCAGTGCTCAAAGACGGAAAGTGAGAGGTCCAAACTCTGCGAGACACTTGGAGAGGAGTTGAGTGTGGAAGGCCTTGTTCCTGCCATGCTAAAGACGAAAGGGCCTGGACGGTGGTCTCGGCTTACATTAAGGATATCATGGAGAGCAAAAAAAAGGCGGAACAGACCGAAAAGGCCAACAGAGAGCGGAAAGCTCAGCTCCTGAACCCCTAATCTCGAAAGAGGACGGAGGATGTAGGGAAATGGCTGAATATGGACACCACCCCGAAGTAATGCGAGAGCGGTCCCAGGGTGGTGCTCCGGAGTCAGGGGGGCCACTTGTGGGTAGCTTGTTACTCCTACGCCTCCGCAAAAAAAGGAAAAAAAAGATAGATAGATAGATAGATAGTCTTTATTTAACCACTTTATGTACATTGTTAAACATTTGCAGTTGGTCAGATTAATAGATAGTAAGCAGCACATTTATAAATATAGATTAAGTTAACTAGGTACAAGTAAATAATGTACACTAAAGATGCTAAAAACAGCAAGTAAAAAGGAAATACAAATAAAAAATAAAGAGACATATACATGTATATACACACTTACATATTTTATAGTAAAAAATATAAAAGTAAAAAAGTAAGGCATCGAAGTGTCAGAGCACTCTGCAAGTATGCGCGTTTAGGCTCTCGAATGAGGATTAATATAAAAAGGAGTTTTAAGGAATTCGTCGATTGAGTAAAAACAATGTTTTAATATGAAGCACTTTACATTCATTTTGAAGGACACTATATTTAACTGCTTATTATGAGATGGTAAATGATTATACAAATTTAGGTAGGGAGAATTTTTAACGCTTAGTGTTAGCCTATGGCGAGGTAGTCTTAGTCCAGAAGCACGTGTATTGTGCTCATGGTAATCTGCCTGGGTAGGGAGACCAGACACACTCCTGTGAATCTCAATGAGACTATAGTAAATAAAAAGTGAAGGGATGGGCATAATACCGAATTTAATGAAAATAGGTTGACCATGTTCCATGCATTTACAACTGTTCTTACAATCTTTTTTTTGTTGCCGAAAAACTTTCAATGCGTGATGAGAGTTTCCCCACAAAACAACAGCACAGGAGAGTCTAGAATGGAACAGAGCGAAATAGGTGTTTTTTAAGATGTCAAACTCTAGAAAGCATTTTAATTTTCTAAAGATGAAAATCGTGCTTGAAAGTCTTTAATTTAGTTGTTCAATATGGTTAACCCAGGGAAGGTATCTTAGGTATCTATATATATACCTAAGAGTTTTACGTACTCGCCTTTAGTTATGTTTTTATTTGAAGATGGTTATCTGGTAACCGGGGGGTGGTTAAAAATATTTTTTCTTAAATAAAAATGTTTGATAATTAATTAAGGATATTATGATAATTAATTAAGGAGATTCTTGAAATTTAAAGGACTTATTTTCAGACTAAATTTACTGAATAAAAAACCAAAAAACAATGGCCAGCTATTTTAAGAGATAGAAAAAATGATAAAACGAAATAATGTTAATGTAATTCTTAGAGGGTTTACTAGGGGATGAGGTATGGACATCCGTTTAATTTCCAATATTCGATCAGTGAAGTTAAGCAGCACTGATCGAGTCCGGCAATTGGATGGATGAACAATAGCTCGTTTAACAGTCGGTAGGCTGTCAACAGACAATCCCGGGAAGGCCGCTAGCCTGATGCAGGCGGAGAGGCGAGCTCGGGTGGAGGGTCGAAGAGACCTACCCAGGAGGTTTGCCACTCTGCTAGCGGTGCAGGCGGGCAGGCCCAGGCGGTGGGTTAGTTGACAGTCGAAGACCGTGGTTCGGAGTCCACGCAAAACTGTAGGTCCCTAGGTAAAAAGAGCCCATTGTGGCCTACTTGCCTAGTAAAATAAGTAGCTACTACTACTACTACTACTAGAGGGTTGTACTATATGTGGTGTGTTATTAATATTAACACACATAATAACTTATTGTCTCTATTAAACAAATTGGTAAATAACATGGAGAATTTTCTTACCGAATTTTAATAGGTGTAATAAAGAACTAAAAACTACTTTTTTTAAATTAACCCTCAATTTAGCAGACATTAATTTCAGTTTGATTTAAAAAAGAAGTATATCTAACACGTTTTCTACTAAAATTAAAAAGGACCATAAAGAAGAAACATAAATTGTATTTCATAAGCGACATTGTCAATTTCAGAAAGAAAAAAATTAGCAATATACTGTATATAACATTACCCCAATTCTTCAACGAATAAGAACTAAAGTGTGTTCCATTATATATTTTGCATTTTTCGTTTTTTTTTTCATTTATTTTACCTGAATTTTTATTGTTCTTGAGAATTTGTTACATTGTCATGACGCTACGTATCTTGCTTCTCTTATCGTTAAAACTGTTTTGTATTTTGGTGTTCGTTATAACTTCCTGGTTCTATACAAAATTCGTATTCTTTAATTTGTAGAAATTTGATATTTATTCAGAAGAATGCCCTAACTAGCTATGAAAGCAAAAATAAAATCTCTAAGGTATGGGCGGTGGAGTCAGAATTAAATCAATTTTTTTTATTATTTGAGATTTTGTTCAGCGCCATTGCCATAAACATAATAATAACTTGATAATATTATCTACAAAAATTGTAACTGACATCTAATGCTCAAACTGGAAAAGCGATGAGGTTGGTTTTAAACTGATAATAATTTTTCGTAACTTTTCACATAAATTTCAATATACAGGGTTATCCAACAAAAATGCCTACTCTTATATTTTGTTTATTTTTTGAGCTAGATAAAAATTTTTCAAATAAAAGTTGTAGTGAATCAAATGAGCTCTTTTAGAATCCCTGCAAGAAATATACAGATGGTCCCATAAAAGCGGGACAAACCAAACATACATTTTTTAAAATAGAACAACCTATATTTTTTTTTCGTTTTGAGATCTGCGTCTTTTTTGTAATTCTAGACATATAGATATGTTGTATCTTATGTATGTGTTCTATTTATTGCAAATTTTATACTGCCAGCATCTGCCAGATTATCAGGTTAGCTACTTAATTTGACGCTTATGCCTTAAACTAAAGAAAGGAGAATCATAACATATCAAAAAAAGAAACACTACGCAGCTACGAAAACTGGTGTTCCGGAATCATTGTTGTTCATCAGCGCAGCGTAGCTAAAGTAATGGGATATACAACTAGATGGAAAATTAAACACAAAATAAACTTCTGTTTGATTTTCACAATTTTAATAAACTTTTGACAATTGTTTCGCCACACAGTGGCTTCGTCAGATGGTGAGTACAAGACTAAATTCTTTATTACAAAGTGTGGGTATATATCAACTAATCTAGGGTAATAAAATGGAACAGTAATAAAATAAGGTACAAAATAATTTAGAAAATATTTAACAGCGGTGAACAGTTTAAATCTAGCTGGTCATTTAAAATGATATTACTATTTTTTAATTTATTAATTTCTAATGTCTCTAATAGTGACAATTTTAAGCCTTTATTTTCTATGTGCAAAATATCAGTTGTTATTAAAAGAATGATTTTCCTCTAGCAAATGGTTGGCATACGTCGAATCTAATTTATTGTTATTAAAACTACGTTTATGTTCCGACAACCTTTTCCAAAATTTCTTCCCGTTTGTCCGATGTATACTTTAGGGCATGTACCACAAGTAAGCTTATAGACTCCACTTTTTTATTCTTTTTTTAGTTTTATCTTTATTGTTCTTGATAAATTTTCCTAGAGTGTTATTAGTTTTAAATGCTATTTTAATATTATGTTTTTTCCTAAGTTCAACTGATATTTTTTCGGTAGGTTGGCCTATATAAGTAAGGGTTTTATATCTTAAATCACTTAATTCACTGATTCCTACTTTTGGATAAACTGCCTCTATTGCAATATTATAATTTTTCTTTTTTAAGTAAATTGTTAACCAAAGTTTCTTTAAAGCCATTATTCACTGCTATTTGTTTAATAAAATTTAATTCGTTGTTGTAATTATCTTCAGTTAAAGGAAATTTGGTTAATCTGTTTATCATACTAGTATAGGCAGCGTGTTTATGTTTTACAGGATGTGTTGAACTATTATGTATCGTAATATCTGTGTATGAAGGTTTATGGTAAATATTAAATTCATGTGAATTATTAATTTTTGTAATAGTTAAATCTAAAAAATTAATCGAATTGTCTTTTTCATATTCTACAGTAAATTTTATGTTAGGGTGTAAATAGCATTTAAAACTAATAACACTCTAGGAAAATTTATCAAGAACAATAAAGATAAAACTAAAAAAGAACAAAAAGTGGAGTCTATAAGCTTACTTGTGGTACATGCCCTAAAGTATACATCGGACAAACGGGAAGAAATTTTGGAAAAAGGTTGTCGGAACATAAACGTAGTTTTAATAACAATAAATTAGATTCGACGTATGCCAACCATTTGCTAGAGGAAAATCATTCTTTTAATAACAACTTTGATATTTTGCACATAGAAAATAAAGGCTTAAAATTGTCACTATTAGAGACATTAGAAATTAATAAATTAAAAAATAGTAATATCATTTTAAATGACCAGCTAGATTTAAACTGTTCACCGCTGTTAAATATTTTCTAAATTATTTTGTACCTTATTTTATTACTGTTCCATTTTATTACTCTAGATTAGTTGATATATACCCACACTTTGTAATAAAGAATTTAGTCTTGTACTCACCATCTGACGAAGCCACTGTGTGGCGAAACAATTGTCAAAAGTTTATTAAAATTGTGAAAATCAAACAGAAGTTTATTTTGTGTTTATTGTAAAATGGATTTTCATCAAGTAAAGGTTGAATCAATCAACTAGATGGAAAATTGTTTGCCTTGAAGAATACTAAACATGCCTATGTTAGTCCGCTTGAAAATATAGACAAAATAGGGTTCGTTGGTTCCAATTTTCATTCTGTTTTGTTTACCTTGCCAGGTGACGCCGAGCTGTACACATAGGGCTCTATGTGTTGATTGCTCATCAAAATAAAAAATTGACCCATCAACATGAAGGCGCGATTAGAGTAAGAATAGATAATTTTTTCTTGTGTTACTCTTTATGTTCAGGTTTCTGTTATCTAGGAACAGTCAATTCGTTTACGTAGTTATAAAATAATTGCATTTATATTTCGACTTCATGCTCTCTTGATTGTTACTCACTAAGCTTAATAATATATCCACCACTCGATGGTGATACACCTGGGTCAAACACCTTAGTTTTATATGGTAAATTTGAATTTATTAATGTAGTATCAAGCAATTTTGTTTCCGTGTATAACTGGAAAATATGTACAAGCTAAAATTGTGAGAAATATCAAATCGATGAAATTCCTACACTACTTTTTATTGAGATTTAATATTATGTTAATAGTTATTTACGTAACATGATCGGAAAGTTATTCTCTACTGGGTGGGGTGGCAGTAAAGACACTTTCTGGGTGTGTACAGTGTGGTCATTTTATCTTTATTACATTTCGATCTGATCTGAGGGGTTAAGTGTAAGAGTAGCTGATATATGCTAAACTTCGCTTCTACCCGACCAACTTAAAATTCTTGTACAGTTTGTCGTTCTGTACATAAATAAAGGCACACTATCTTTTTCGGCATAACGGATGCACATTAACTACAGCCACTCCCCACATCACACAGGGTTAGTAACTGTATATACCAGAATCGTGCGCCCTTAGTAGACGGACAGAACCTAGAATGACCGCCTTCTGCATTTGACCTGCCAACCACTTGGCTGATTTTTGGCAGGCCGTTATGGTCTTCAGCTTCGAGAACTACGTAGGCTTTATCCATTCGATTACAATGATTATTAGGACGACCATTTTGACCGAATAGTCTGGGTATAACACTTGGAGCTCGTACCGGAGATCGCGTTTGGTCCGTTTCTCCTCCTCCTTCTAAGCGATGTTTTCTCCGCAGGTACCGAGAACTAGATGACACACATCACCTTGGATTGATGGTCGAGGAGGACTATGTCAGGCTTGTTGGCTTGGATTAGCCTGACAGTCGGGAACGAGTAGTTCCAGTAAATCCAGTATTTCTCGTTCACGATAACGGACTCAATATCTCTGGGGACGTAAGGCAGCACTGTTGTCTGGTATACCCTGTATGAGTGCCTTAGATGGTAGCATAGCATTTATAACGCCGCGTTATGTCAGTGTAGCCTGAAATCGCATATATGGGATATGCAGATAGTATGTGCATGAGCGATTTCAGCGCTTGACGGCAGGTCCTGCAGTTGATGTCAGAAACCTTTACAGCCCCACGCGGCTTCGGTAGACCAAGGTGTTGATAACACCATCTTCGCAGACCATAATGAATCCCTCGGTCTTCGACTTAAGCACAGCTGACTTTAGAAAAACGCATGTCAGCCTGGTCGATAAACCCATTGTTTCTATGTTCTTATAGAAGACACCATGTGGGGTTTATTGACGTGCTACGGAAACAGATTTTCATGTTAGGCAGCTCTAATTGGAGCTTTCAGGCGAAGTATAGTGACTGACTCTATATCAGTACCTTACCGGCTACCTCGTCGAGTGTCAAATGCGAGACAGAGTTCATCTGCTGCTCTTTTTGCTACATTGAACAATCCTGGTTCCACTCCTACAATTTCGTGATTTTCTACACACCACAAGAGGGATCTCAGCTCCTCACTTGCCTCTACAACGTTTTCATTATAGCCATGAGTTCGGATCCTAGCGAGACAGTGCTGCTTGATGGTAAACATCAGTGTTAGATTTAGAGTGTGGTGTTGACGTCTTAGTCCGACTGCTATGCGCAGGATTTTGGGAGTAAAATCCCTACCACTTGTCACGTATTCCACCAGACTCTGGATCCCAGAAGCGTGTTGTTTAGCCGACTGTATCTTGCCTTACGATTTTTTGTACACGCCTTTTAGCTTTCTCGCGTTTGAAGGGTTAATTGATTTGCCAGATGTCTGCATCTTGTGGAAGTTCCACATCGATGGCCGCGTCCATTCTAGACGGGTCTTGTAGTTTAAGGTTAGCCCTGGTTTTAAGGCTAACCCTTATTATTATTATTTTTTTTTTTCGGTTTCCCGTTGCCAGTCAGTCCTCGCCGTCACGCCGGCACATCAACTACAGCCACTCCCCACATCCCGCAGGGTTAGTGACTGTAGATACCAGAATTGTGTGCCCTAAGCAGACGAAGAGAACCCAGAATGACCGCCTTCTGCATTTGACCTGCCAGCCACTCGGCTGGTTTTTGGAAGGCCGGTATGATCTTCAGTTCCGAGAGCAGCGTAGGCTTTATCCCTCAGCATCGTAAGCTTTATCCCTCTCTAAAGGATGTTCCTCATCAGCTGGTAATTGCCGCGGTGGTACTGCGGCTAGCAGTTCTTCCAGCTGACGGGGTGCCCTTACGTAACCTGTCCTGTGCAGAAAGGATACTTGATCTCTCAGATGTTGAGAGAAGACGCGATGCTCTGGATGCATTTCGCACCAAAGTGCATGCAATCGCGCCATGTATCCCCTTCGCTCAGGTTCGCTACTCTCGCGGCAGGTCAGCAAGTCATCCCGAAGTTCCCTCGTCCACTTAAAGCGTCCATGTACATTTGCATTTTCGTCATCGTTAGGACCGTCCGGTAAGGCCCCTCTCATCTGTCCTTGACCTCCATCCGACTGAGGTCGAATATGAGGGGCCCTTCTAAGGTTATATGGAACCATAGCAATAAGAGTACCAGGGTAGTTAGCCCTGGTACTCCCGGCCGGCATTAGTCAGGCAGAGTTGCCTCTGCCTGTCCAGGGTGCACCAACGCGGAGGTTGCCGGTTCTTTGCACCCCTTATTATTATTATTATCATTATAATTATTATTATATAACTCCTTTATTTTTAAAGTTATTTACATGAACCAAAAAACCAAATTATAGGGTCTGTTACCAAGTCTATTTCTATCATCAGAAAAACAAAATACTCTCATAAGAAAAAGATACATACATAAATTGTATTTTTTTAAATAGAACATCCTCTATATTTTTAATTAGTTAGATAGCATATTTGATTATGGTTTCAGTACTTTTCGATTTATTCCCAAAAATGTAAAATATTTATTGCATGATATAGTGTGCCATGAAAACAAAATGGTACTAATTTTTGACATAAATAGACAATGATGAAGTATATCAGTGTGAGGCAGAGTTTATTCTGCTTTTAGTCGTTTTTCATTCAAGTTGATTATTATTTTCACAATGGTATTCCGTCAGTTTAATGTTCAAGACTAGAGTGTCATGCATCAAATATACTTCTTGAACACTAAACTAACAGAATATCACTGTGAAAATAATAATCAACTTGAATAAAATAACTACAAAAAACACAATAATTCTTCGTCACACTAACTTGCTTAATTATTGTTTGTTTATGTCAAAAATTAGTACCATTTTATGTTCATGGCACACTATATCATGTAATAAATATTTTACATTCTTGTGAAAAATCGGAAACTACTGGATCGAAGTATAAAGTGTGCTATATCACAGAGGATGAAATATATGATCCAGCCAATTAAAAATATACAGAGTATTCTATTTAAAAAAAAAGTTATGTAAATATCTTGTAACTCCATAATCAATCATCTTACATACCAATTACAGTTGATTAAACTACAGTAACATTATATCATTTATGTCATAGTTATCCAAAATTTGTTATTAGACGGAAACAAAATAATCAATTAGTTAAATTTATGCTATGAAGTTTTTTGTAAAATTAATCGAATTTTCAACGCAGGCTAACTTGTTACATTATATACCAGATTATACAATTAAATCTACTAAGTAAGAGGAAAATGCAGAATACTCATGGATAGCTCAGCTATCTCTCTCACGAGCCATATATTTCTCATTGTTTTAGGCAGCATGCAGACGTTCCTCCATTGTTTCGGAATAAAAGACGGTCGTCTAAGTGAATAAATAAATCTTTGCAATCCGCAAGTAAGCAATTACTTTATTCAACAATTTCACAATTAAGATATTCTTCAGGCCAAAGTGCCAGAGGCTCTTGGGTTTGTAAATTATTCCCTACGTAGTTTACTACTGACAGCTGAGAAGTTGAAATTGTTACAGTTGGGATTAGCTTTGCCCCAATGTTGTTTGTGGTAGGCATTTGATGTAGGGAAAATACTTACAGATATCTATTATTTTTATTTCGCTTTACTATAAAAATAAACACATATCGGAAACTTAAATTAATGCGAGATATAAAATAGAAAAAAAATACAAAATTATACTCTGTTCCAATTTGAGGCTTACTACTGGAATATTGGTTAAATTATTGTATTGTATATTGTTGAAACATTTGGAATTTATTAAATGAACGACAGGAATGAATGTACTGGTTATTTTCTAAGTGATGTCGAAAATTTCAATAGGTGATTCCCTGGACGATTTTAAAGAAAAAAGTTCCTATGAACATGGCGCGGAAATGCTTCCCTGCAAAATTATGTCCTTTCAAAGTTAAAAAATAGTACATTATGTATCTAGTAGTAAAAGCAATACATTCCCGGGCGACGATAAGCCGAGACAACAAGCATTGAAATCCGGGAATGTGCTTTTACTGCGAGGTACACATACTATTTTTTCTTAAAACGCAATCAATATTATTATAAATTAAGGATTCCTTTAATGCATAAAATTTTTTCATTACATCTAACTGCTTAGTGAAATTAGTTGAAATCGTTTCTTTGACAATCACTGTTTATTTATTGATGTGATAAAAGTCTGATTCAGTGCTTATTTCGCTTTAATACGTATAAGTACTAAAAAAATATGTTTAAAAAATATTTAATATGGACAGTGATAATGATGTTCAGGTGTTTGGGACACCACAAGAGTTAGTAGCAATTGCAAAAAATGTGACTTTAAATTCAATGTTATATTTTTTAGGAATGCATTTTTAATTTGTTGATTTATCAGAGTGTATTTATTTACTGTCTAAAACATATATAACAAACCTGTACGCGAGTTACTTTCCCGGCTTAGGTCGGAAAAGTAACTTTCTCGTACTGTTTTATGATGGTTGCTTAGCAATGGACTAAAATACTAGAACAGCGCATTTTGGGATCTGAAAATGCGCCGAGAAAGTAGACATTCTGGAGCGATTTCAGACAAAAGTAATTTTTTTTTGGCATATTCTTAAAATGGCTTGACTTACATCATCATATCATCATATTTTGCATGTGACCAGTAGCCGCTGGGGGCTACAACTCTATTTAATTTGTACACAATAGCATTATTCTAATGGTGTGTTTACTGCGTGAAGAGATATAATAGGAAGAAAAAGATCATGAGTAATGCGCGCAAAAAAAGGATGAATCCGCTGACACCTGTTTCTGAGTCACTACTCGTTATCAAGACGGCTATAAGTTGCAAGGATAGGCACAACTTAGGTTCAACAACACAAATGAAACCACTGACAGGAAGTCAGTTGCTCATTTATAGCTGCAATTGAGAGACCCCGTATTTACAGGGCAACATACAAAATTGCCACGGAAGCAACTATAGCTACCTGTGTGGTATTCTCTACCCAAGGTTTAAAGTATATAGCAAAGTATAGAAAGTTACTGCAGGATGAGATATATAATAGAAAGAACATGATCATGGGTAATGCTCGCAAAAAAATGATAACAAGTAGTGACTCAGAAACACTTGTCGGCGGATTCATCCTTTCTTGCGGGCATTACCCATGATCCTTTTCTTCCTTAGAAGGGATGAGATCTTAATAGTGGTGAGGCTTGGTTTCCAGTTGCTTTCATGAAATAAATGGTTGTTAGTCTATTATTAATCGCATCCGCAATCCGGATAAGAATAAATGCTCCTCTCTTCTACTCGTTATTTCCGTTCTGTAGTTATATAATATTACTGTTAATGATATAAAAAAAACTAGTAATTTTTTAATTGACCCTCTACAACATATTATTAACTTAATATTTCAAAGTGGTAAATTCCCAGACAGTCTAAAAAGGAGTAAAATTAAACCAATTTATAAATCTGGTGATGTACTTGACGTAACAAATTACCGTCCTATTTCTCTTATCAGTAACGTTGCTAAAATAATAGAAAAATGCCTAAAAATCAGACTTCTAAATCACCTAAAGAAATATAACATTATCATGCCAACCCAATTGGGATTTAGAGAAAATTTTTCCACAACAGACGCTACTTATTGTTTAACACATGATATTCATGGTGCCTTAAACTGTGGTCAGAGACCTTTAGTAGTCTTTCTTGACCTTGCAAAAGCTTTTGATACAGTATCTCTTCCTAAATTACTGGAAAAGCTTAACAGCTATGGCATTCGAGGTATAAGTAATGAGTTATTTAAGAATTATTTGTCAAATAGATATCAAATTGTAACAAATAATGATAAAATTAGTGAGGAAAAACTGATTAAATACGGAATTCCTCAAGGAACAGTAATAGGACCAATTCTATTTCAAATATATATAAACGAAATGCTAAAATTAAAAATTCCTGAAAAATTCATTGCATATGCTGACGACACAGCTTTATTTTTCTCTGGTTCAAATTGGAATGAAGTTGCAAAGAAGGCTGAGATAGGCTTACATTTAGTAAAAAAATGGCTTAACTTAAATTTATTAACTCTAAATAAAAGTAAAACTAAATTTTTAACATTTTCTTTAAATACAACGAATAGAGCCAATATAAGGAAGCTGATTTATCATGAATGTCATAATATAGATAATTGTAACTGTACTGACTTCATTGAATCGGTAGAACACATAAAATATTTAGGGTTGTACATCGATGAGTATTTGAAATGGGATGTACATGTTGAAAAAATAACCGCTAAACTGAGAACACTATTTCATAAATTTTACAGGCTTAAACACATACTAAATTTAAAAAGTATTGTGAATATATACAAGTCTCTAGTTGAATCAATTATTAATTATGGAATTGAGCTTTGGGGGGGTGCATATAAAACCAATTTAAATAGTCTGGAAACTGTTCAAAAATATATAATCAAAATAATATTTAAAAAACCAAAATTATATCCTACGCGCTTACTTTTTATGGAATCAAATTTATTAGATATTGCAGGGTTATATATAATATCTGTACTTGGATTTATAAAAAAAAATAGTAAAATTAAAAATACACTCTATCATAATTATAACACTCGATCAGTAACAAATGAAAATTGCACAATTCCAAAACCAAACAATACACTATTTCTAAAATTTATAGACTATACTGGCATTAAATTATTTAACCTACTACCAAATACTATTAAGCAAAACCAAAATTTAAAAAAAATATAAAAAACAAAGTTTTATATACGTATGTCAAAATATAGATTTATTTAAAAAGGTTTTAAAGTAGTATTTTTCTATATTATTGTTATCTCTCCTCCTTTATTGAACTTAAAAGTAGTGGAACAGCATATTACTTAACTCAATTATTATCCGTGTAGGATTGTTTGAAGGTAACTATTAAAAGAAGAAAAAATAAATAAATAAAATAAAATATACAAATATGTAAATTCAATAGTTGCACACAACAAGTTCTCTATGAACTTGCGTTATTCACTTTATTTGTAAAATCTTTGTATATATATTTTCCAAAATAAACATTATTATTATTATTATTATATCATTCCCGTTAAAGAAAAAGCTACTAAAATCACACTTCTGATAGTTCTTAAGACGACTTTATTAACTTATTTGAAGTAAAAGGAAGCCATTATATTAGTTTAATTTTATGCTTAACATACTTTACAATAAATATGGAATATAATCTTAAGCGCTTCTGGTAGGAAACCTTCGATATTATATATATTATATTACATTATATTACATTATATTATATTATATTGTATTGCGTTTCGTTGGTTTCGTTTCGTTACGTTGCGTTACATTACGTTGCACTGTATTGCTTCATTACATTATATTACATTATGTTTAAAATTATAAATTAAATTTAACGGTTTTTTTAACTAATACAATTTTATGGAGATAATATATTGTGACAATAAATAGAAAAATATGGAGAACGTGGAAAATATAATAAATTTAACGTAAACTGTAGTACCGTCACAGTTTTTCTACATGTACTGGTGTTGACTTAATTAAATATGTAAAATGCCTTTTGTGAAAAATAAGTAACTCTTTCTGTACATAAATTTGTCATTTTAAAACTAGTTACTAACTTACAAAATTTAATAAAAGCAAAATCTCAGAGTAAATAAGCAGTATCTCTTTGAAGTTGGAGAGGGAGCCAATAATTTAATTAAAATATTTTTCAAGAATTATATTAAAAGTTAGAACTAACTTCAGGAAGTAGGCACTAAAGTAACTAAGGTCTACTAAAATTATATACTTTTGCTAGAAAAGTTTTAATTTATATAGAAATGCAAATGTATTTGGAGATATACGGTTTTATACCCATGTAAAATAATATATTACACAAGTTTAAAGTTTCCTAATTGTGTGAGAACTTTTAATGGTTGTAAAAAGGTAGCGGCATTAAATGCTGTACTTAGACTTACTTCAGTGAGTATAGCAGTTCTTATTAAAATAATCTTTTGAGGTTGGCAAAATCACTCGTTTTGCATGCTCTTAAAAACTTATTCTAGTAACATATTTCTGTTTCCCTGATTCAACAAGGCGAGCCATTTTAAATGTGTAAGTCGATTTGAACATAGGCGTAGGAGAAGAAAAATGATTAATTCGTCAGAAATACAGTATTAAGATATAGCTTCGGGTATTTATCGGTGTCGCAGAATCTATGTAAGTTAATTTATTTTTTTAGTTCTTATTATGTTGCAAAACAAGAGAGATCTGGTGGTAAGACTTTAGTATTGGGTTTCTTTTTATTTTGTTTTTATAACTTTTTTTACCACTATATTCATGTTCGCCTGCTGCAATTGCGCAGACATCAGTGAGTTGAGAGAGTGTTTTAGAGACGTTGGTGTCAAGTGTACTGCTAATTATTGATTTTTTTCTTCATATCTAATTACAACTGCAAACTGCAACTCAATTCAAGGGACGTCCCTTTCAACACCTTACAACTTTACACATCACCGAGGACTTGAAAGGTAGACGAACATGAGTTTTGTTTCTTTTCCTCATATATTTTTTTAACGCTATACCGCTCTAGAACTCGCTCAAACTTATTTTCTGCAAAGAGCCAGATTACCTATTATTCTCAGTCTAAAATTAACAAAAAAGTTTTGGTCCTTCGCCCCATGATTTCTTTTATTTAACAATATCGTATCTAAATATTAATCCTTCATATATAATATATATATATATATATATATATATATATATATATATATATATATATATATATATATATATATATATATATATATATATATATATATATATATATATATATATATATATATATATATATATATTGTATTAACTTATTGTAACAACTATTATAATATCAAATCTGAATTTATTTAAAAAAAAAATTAGAACAATCTGTATTTAAAAAAAAGTGATATGACAAAATATTCTATATTTTTAATTATATTTAATTGATGAGTATTAAAATAAAGATTATGATTTGATTTAAGAAGTTGTAGATTCCAGGTGTTGGATTAGATTTTTTTGAAAAAGTTAATTGATAATAAAAAAAATTTAGTGGTAGTTACAAAAACGCAAGATAAAATGCTATCGCTGTTGCTAAGCTTGTATAGAATTTTATAAAAATCCCCTACCCTGACATATGTGTTTCTTCTTAATATTTTACATTGCACCAATAATGTCCTGTATCTTGTGGATAATTTAACTTTAAATAATTTTACTTTTGATTTGAATTAAATACGTTCAATTAGAATTATCGTCAACTAGGAAATTAGACTTCTGGAAACTACGAATCTAATTAATTTATTTTTGATTTGAAATCACATTTATTATTTTAAACCGTTAAGTCTTGATCACTCCTTTGGATTTGCTTCTAGCTAGTGTTTTTTTTTAAATTCTCTTGCTGTTTTTTCTTTTTTAAAATTTGATGTGATTTTATAACATAATATGACCTCTCATATTTTGGCTACAAATGGCTGTACGCCATGTTAAAAACGATAACTTTATAAGAAAAACAAAAAACCAATTTTTTTAACTTTGATGTGTCCTTAAATTTGTTAGTGAAAAAAAAATAGAAACAGTTCTTCCTAAGTTTCTATTAATATAATTTTTAAAAAATAATCATTTAAAAAATCAGTTGCAAAGCTATTTGTCTTAGCATAAGTTTGACTTATCTTTTTTTGGTATATATGTACCTTTTATTGAGGCAAAATGTGTCTCTTATGTCTTATAAAAGTGCACAAATTTTCAATCAAATACGTAAATGTCTGTTCGATATCTTTGAAAGCCTCACACTATGAATTTCGAAAACTCAGCTGTTTATATCATAGTTTCGTCTTGAAATTACCTAATAAATCATTTCCATACATCCTGACGGAGAGACACACTACACGGTCACTGATCATCCAACAAATTATATCCGTCCTTTATTTTCTTGAAGTATATATCTCTATTTGCTCTACTTCCAATTTGTCATCATTTCTAGAAAATAAAATTCTTAACTCATTACACAATAAACTTAAACACCTGCCTCACTCATTGTCCCCTTAATATTGGTGATCCGTAGCAAAACGTAATCTATTTCGACGTACAATGTGAAGGTTCCCGTCTTGGAGTCTTCTTCAAATGGTTTTAGTACGAACATTATAGTCCCTATCTCTTCGTAAAATTTGTTGTGTTGATATTAACATTCCCTTGAAGTAGAGCCCTTTGCACAATAAATTTATCCTTTGCGGGGTGATAACGACTGCGACGACCTCCGCCATGTCTATAATCTGATGAATTCGTCGCCTAGTATCTATTCTAATTGAAGTTATTTATCATGCTGTAGCTTATGTTCACCTTCTCCCAATTTTACTTTGTGGGAAATTCACTTTTAATCATTTCATTGACTCTATCACGAACAGTTTGAAATAATACCATGTCCTTTAAAAAAATAGTTAATTAATTATTATAAAGAAAGAATAAAAAAATATTACACAAAGAATATCAAACACAGTATTATGTATGAGAACGGTATTCAATGACTAAAATATACAGTGTGGAAATTAAGTAACGCATAAATTCAGTAATTCCGTTGATATTAATTTTTTTGGAAAAAATCTCGAAGGGGTATAGCGATTTTAACTTCGGCAAATATTTTCAGTCTAATTTCAGTTTCTTATGTCATTTATTTTTTAAGTTATGACGTCATCGACTTTTTTTTAAATGACAACCTATATTTTTTATTATTGATTTTGATAGTAGATTTTATTCTGGTTCCGACCGTATAAAATTTTTAATATGTTATTATTCGAAAAAAATCGAGAAAAACAGTCTTAAAGTTCAAATAATAAAAAATTCATTAAATTGGGTAAATTTATCTAGTTTTTGACGGAAAGTTATCGACGGCACATTCGTTTTTATTTTTTTTTTTGAAATTATACAAATAGTTGAAAAATTGAACTAGAAATTTATGATCTGCTCAATTCAAAGTTAGTAATAACGATAACTTCGTGAGGCAAACATTAGTATAAAAAGAAACTAAATTGCTTAACCAGAAAAAAATCTAACAATATCATCAAACACAAAAATAAGCACAGAAATAACAGTTGTTAAATTACATTTACACTAAATGTTCAAATTGACGACCCTGTACCATTTGACAATACCCAAGACGATTATAAAATTCATTTCTCACATTCTGAATAGTTTGAGGCGATATTAACCTAATCTCATATTGAATTCTTTGCCTGAGATCGTCTAAATTATTGGGTCGATTGTTGTACACTTTACTTTTTAAGTACCCCATAAAAAGAAGTCTAATGGCCTTAGATCAGGAGACCTAGGCGGCCATTCTATCTGACCTCTTCTCCCTATCCATCTTGCTGGGAGAACTTGATCCAAGTAGCGTCGCACAATAATTGTGTAATGAGGCGGAGAGCCATCTTGTTGTAACCAAATGGTATTATTTGGTAGGTCAGAGTTATTTGCATTGGGGAATAATGCAGCTAATGCAGGCATCAATTCCAACGTAAAAATTGCAGGTATCTATCTCCAGTCAAATTGTTTTCAAAAAAGAATGGACCTATAATTCTGTCACCAATAATACCTGCCCAAACATTAACTTTCTGAGGATATTGGATATGACTTTCCTGCATCCAATGGGGATTGTCCCTAGCCCAATATCTACAATTCTGTCTATTGACAAGGCCATTTAAACAAAATGTTGCTTCATCCGAAAATAAAACACGCTGGAAAAACATTGGATCGCGGTTGCAAATTTCCATCATTTGTTCGCAAAACTCTTGCCTACGATCAAAGTCATCTTCTGTCAACTCATGAACTAAGTGCACCTTATATGGGTGGAATTTTTGAACTTTCAAAAGTTTTAGAACCATAGTGTGGCTTATATTGTGGTTCAAAGCAATGCTTCTACTAGTTGAATGTGGATTGTTTTCAATTTCTAGTAGCACATCAAGTTGTGCATCTTCATTTAATGTCGCCGGACGTCCAGTTTTTGGAATATTCTTTACAACGCCATGTTCCCGAAATTTTTTTCAATCATACTAATTGTTGATTGATTTATGGGCTGATCTGGGTATTTTTCTCTAAAAAGATGACACACTTCTTGATGTGTTCTAGCTCTGTCGCCATAACCAATCATTATTAACACTTCAATTCTCTGTTTGTCGCTCAACTGTACCATTCTTATTAATAAAATAGTTTTTCTAATTTAGAAAAAGCAAAATAATAACACTTATTCTATTGTGACATTTACAAATTATTTAAATCTGACAGCCGTAACTAATGTGATACACCGGCAACTAGATAAATTTACCCAAATTAATGAATTTTTATTATTTGAACTTTAAGACTGTTTTTCTCCATTTTTTCAAATAATAACATATTGATAATTTTATACGGTCGGAACCAGAATAAAATCTCCTACCAAAATCAATAATAAAAAATATAGGTTGTCATTTAAAAAAAAAGTCGATGACGTCATAACTTAAAAAAATAAATGACATAAGAAACTGAAATTAGACTGAAAATATTTGCTGCAGTTAAAATCACTACACCCCTTCGAGATTTTTTCCAAACAATTAATATCAACGGAATTACTGAACTTATGCTTTACTTAATTTCCACACTGTAGAAAAGATTTCACAACTATGCATTTTGAATTTCATTTAAGCTAATAAATCTCTAGTGTGCAAGATTTCATAATATACCTACATATATACCTCTCACTACTGGGCAAAGTACATATTGGTTCTGAATGGTGGGGCATAATATGTCATAATTTATACTTACTGATTGGTAATTTAAAAACCAGGAATTGCCTAAAGGATGATTTAAGAGTTTATATACATAAATTATACAAGCATGAGCATGTCTAGGATCAAGTGCTTTGTTCCGTTCAAAAACGTCACTGTCCGGAATATAATGATAAATAAACAATAACCTCCAAATTTCTATCTGGTTCCCAATTGTTTATAATAGAGTATTTTTAGTAGGTGAAGAATTTCTGTTTAACCTTTGGTCGATCTCATATTTATTAAGGAATTATTATGTTTACCATCTAAGTTAATAGTATCTTGTACATATTTACGTTATCCAATATTGTTGTTTATTATTTAAGTACTTTTGTTGTAATAACAGTCCCCAAAGTTAACGCTTTCACACTGAAAGAAAATATTATTAGAAATATGTGTCACATAAAATATGCAATCATTTATTACTTTATTAGATAAATATTCAATATTTACGTCGATATTAATTAAATCGCAACAAGTTGGGAACAGCTGTTTCATACTTTTCCTTTCAGAAGGGTTGCGACTGCCTTTGGTTGGTTTGACCGTCGGCTACTATTGTTAAAGTTTTCTGTCTCATCCCTGCTGCCAACCAGTAGGGAGACAACTTATCATACCGCTCATAGATGGCGTTACGATCTACTTTTGGGGAATAATTAATTTAAATCTCATTGTGTAATTCATGTATTATGTGGTACTATTAGACTATTCTTATAGTAGATTTTAATCATTAAATATTATTTGTGATATATTATGAATTTATTTTAGTTACTTTCATATCTTATTTTATAAAGTTTGATTTCTTATATCAAACTAGTTTACCTCCTTGATAGAGACAGGATGATAGGCCATTTTAATAATCAACTTTGTACCGGCAACACCTATTGGCAGACAATCGATAACATCAATCAGTAACAACTTTTGAAATGTTATCTTAATATACTAGTGTTGTGAATAACCATCAGGTAATACTAATAGTTTTAAATGATTTATTTTTTCTTGCAAGTTCTCTTCAAGATGTATATTTTTAAGGAAAAGTTAATAATTAATTTTTCTAATTTTTTTTGTGAAGATGTGACACATGTTCTAATAATATATTTCTATTTATTCCTTTCTTAAATACATAGTCTGAAGCCGGCAATTATTCATCGCTAATATTAATCTAAAATTCACATATATTCAGCATTAGCTAATATTAATTAGGAATTCTAATATTAATTAGGAACTCTAGAATTCATCAGGAATTTTAAATATTAATCAGGAATTTTAAATATTCATAATTAACTTACAAATTCATCATTAACATCAAATTCATCAGGACTCTTTTAGTGAATTTATATTTCGCACTCTTCCAATTTCATTTCGATATTAACATTTGCACATTGGCAAATTAAAAAGTCACGATTCTTGGATCCAGAGGATTAGTTCCGTGGATGTTTTATTTGAATGACCAGAATTCATCTGTAACTATAACGTGATATGCGCTCCACAATTTTGAGCAACGTTTCATTTAATCGGTAGACTATGTATTAAGAAACTAGGTGTCCATACCAGACGAGAAAACGTTAACTTCAGGACTTACGCCACCACTTCCATCCCAGGTCAGCCTTCGCTGGAGTGTGGCAAGTTATTTTCTTTTCGATTGTGTTCGGTGAACGAGTTTCACCCACTCGTAATAAATTCTTGTATATATATTTGTCGGTAATTCTAAATTACCATTTTGTGGAAAGTATACTTTGCTGTAGATTTAATAAATACTTAATTTTATTAATTAATTTTTTTATTCTGTCTCTACCTTAGACAGAAATTCTGTAGGTTCTGAGTTGGGGGGGATGAAAAAGTAATCACTGGTAAAACTGCAGATGGCGCCCTTAAAATAAAAATAATTTTTTTATATTACTTATTCATCCTCGCCTACTACTCGTTGATAGAATTATTTGAAGTGAATAATAGTGAACCAAGGTCTCAAGGAAACAAGAAACGCACGGCCCTTGCCTCCCAAAAACCCAGCTAGCCGCAGGCACAGGAAATTTCTTCGCTTTCCTTGTCAATAAGAATAGTTCTTATTGACAAGGAAAGTGAAGGCTTTTCCATAAATACCTGATTTGGTTTCCTCTTGTATTAAGAGTCATCCTAATACAGGGCGAAACTAAAATCACGGTACCACGGGGGTTCCCCGGTTACATTTGACGACCAACGTAACCAGATGTAACAGCTTCTTAATTATATTTGAGTAGCAATTCATTATACTGGGCAAAATGATCATACACATGTTTTTTGGATAGAAGGTATTTAGAAATTCTTTTGTGCAAGTTGTAATTGTTGGGATGAAACGATGATCAAATAATTTTGCAATAATAAAGGTTAAATCTAATAAGGCTATTATATAATGTTTTTATACATTCAATATTCGTGCAATCTATTGTGTTCCAATTGAAGTCTTCCACTTTTTTAAGCTACTTACTTATTTGCCTTATATGACTATATGACTATTCTTTGACATTGCAAAGTTAGGTATTATTAATAGTATAAGGAAAATGTATTGTTTGATTTTAGTTTGAGAATGTCGTAGCTACACACTTATTAGTATTTAGATTCACATTAAAATCATTGTACCACACAGAAATCTTATTTAAGTCTTCTCATAATAGGGCGCAATCGTTAACATTCTCTGTTCTACAATATAGCTTACATTACTCTGCAATAGGACACGTATATATTGAATATGGGAAATAGCAGTGGACCCAAGTTATTCCACTGCGGCACTCCAGAACTAATTTAAAAAGACGATGACTTATAACCCATTAAGCTAATATAGACTTGTCTTCTATAAAGATAAGAATATAATAGATCAATAACATCAGGGTTTATTTCATATTTACTTAATTTAGGAATCAAAATCTGATGGTCCAATCTGTTAAAAGCCTTAGCTATATCTGTGTAAATCGTATCCAACTGTATATTATCTTCAATGGTTTTCAGCGTCCTGAACAATATTGAGTAGATTAGTATTAGGTAGTAAATTTGAAACCGTTTTGAGAAACGGAGAATACAGGTTTTATTGAACTATATATGATTTAATAAAAAACAGACTTAAACAATTTGGAAAAGGTATATAAGAGAACAATTAACTGGTAATTAGTTAAAAAAAAATATCCGCAGATTTGCGTGTACGCAGTGCTGGAATAAAATCAGTTATATTATAGAAAATATCAGATTTTATAAATCCACAGCTTACTACTTTCATCAAAATAGGGAAATGTGTAGAAATATAAGCCTCACCATTTTTAATTAAAAAAGATAGGTACCACAAAATGTAAAATGGGATTTATAACATAACCAATGGATGTGGCAATGAAATCAGAAGAAAGTTACATACACATACAGTGCTTCACTTAGGGTGAGTTTGTCTCTCTATTATTAAATTCATTTAGTAAATAAGTTCCATGGAAACAATTATTAATAAAGTTGTATTTAAGGAAACTATCTACTAATAATTTAATAGAACATGAAAAGATTGACTTCTAATCTATATAAAAACTTAAAAGATGACAAAAAAAGCAGCAGACATTAACACACCCTCTATACAATGTTTTCCCGCATTTTCTTTCATTATTAATTTATTCTTAGTGTTGCCAGAATAAAAACTTCCAATGTACTAAGTAACGATCTTGAAATATACTAAATAACCTCAAAATGTACTAATCAGTTATTTATCTTTTTTCATTAACTTATTTTTTTAGGATTGTGAGTTTGGTAGAAATTTGTTAATCATGTCATCGACAAAATAATAAAATATTATTTTTTAAGGAATGTATTACATATGTATATTAATTGATAAAATAAACAAATAAAAACTAAGTATACATTTTTAAATATAAAACATATTTATTAAATATGATTTGAAGGAAACAACTACTAAGCGGGCAAATACCCCGACCTGCATTGGATTACACCTTCAAATCATGATAGATCGATAGCCAATATCATTTGTCAATTCCTAACCAGACATAGACCGGTTTCGAACTTATTTGTTCTCCTCAGTATGCCATAGGTTATGGAACAGACAAATGATAGTGGCCAACCTGCTAGTCATATACTAACTAAGGTAAATTGAGTAGTGGTGAGAGGTATGAAACTGCTCGTATGGTCTAAATGCTACTATCCGACCGACATCATAGATGTCCCTGTGGCGGATAGCGACTTGGGAACCAAGTACCGAGAGCGGTGACCTCTAGCCCAGGTGGACTAAACTTAGTCCACCTGCGCTAGAGGTCGCTGCTCTCGGTACTTAGTCCACCTGGACTAGAGGTCGCCGCTCTCGGTACTTGCTTCGCAAGTCGCTATCCGCCACAGGGACATCTATGATGTCGGTCGGATAGTAGCATTTAGACCATATGAGAAGTTTCATACTTCTCACCACTACTCAAAAAACATATTGCTGACAGTTAACAATATAAAACGAAAGATCAAACAACAATAGTACTACACATCTGAACAACAGAATATAAAAACACCACACTTAAGTCGCTACTGGTAAGGCGGCGCCACTTTTCTGATTGTAAATAATTGTTAAGAGGTCAAAAAACACTTATTTATCTTTGACAAAATTACTAAATTCAATAGTACTAAATATAGCATCAACGTACCAAATTTTGCCGAAAATATGCTAGATTTGCATCAAATGTACTAACGTACTAAATTAGGTTAGAATGTATGGATTTAGTACAATTGTACTAACACTGGCAACACTGGTTATTGTCCTATAATTTATTTAAAAAAAATTTTGATGGTTTTTATCCGAAAAACATTTCACTCTTAGAAAATATTAATCTTAAAAATAATTTCTTAAATATAAAGTATGTTAGGTTTGAAAAGTGGAATGTGAAACGTTAAAAATTGCGAAAATAATTAAAAATTGAGTGATTTGGAGTCAAATCCACCCGATATCAAAGAGCCTGCAGAATCTATAATATATTTAATAGTATTTGAGTAACCTATAAAGAAATATGAGATTGCTTTAGTGATGTATCGTTCATGAACGATTCGTTCATATTGATCGAATCATTCCGAAGACCTGTGAATGACCGAATCATTTTCTATGACCCAATCGTTGATATGATATGAATGCAGTGTTGTTTTTGTCAATGAGAGCTGGTCTATCAATGCAAAAACGTAAGTAACCTTATTCTTGTTCTTTAGTATTAGATTTAATACTACTTGAAATGATTTATTACTTTAATACTTTTTTGCCCGAAATCTATTACTATTTACAATATTTACATCGCATGATCGTGGTCTTTTTTTTTTTAATAATTGTTTTTCATTTTACCGAAAAGAAAGAAGGAAAGTGAATTACCGACTATTACGTTTGATTATACTAATAACTGGTAGATGGCGCCAATGGTCCGTCTTGTCACATATAAACGCATTCGTAACAGGTCATTTGTGGACATAGTGAGTGATAAGTGTATTCCTCTGGTGGTCAGTGTTACTACCCGTCAGACATCAGTGATACCATTTTTAGTGACTGATAGCGAACTGCAAAGAAGGTACCAAGAGCTGCGAACTCTAACCCTAGTGGGCTAAACTATATACTGAAAAAGGTTTACAGGAAACAACTACTCAGCGGACAAAAGCCACGGCCTGCGTTAAATTAAACCTGCAAGCCTTGATTGGTAGTTAAGATCATTTATCAATCCATCACTAGACATAGACCGGTTTCGAGTTTGTTATGTTCTCGTCAGTATTCCATAAGTAATGGAAAATACAAATAATAATAGCAAACCAGGCTAGCCTAAAGCAGAATAAGCAAGACAGACATAGTGACTGATAAGTGTATCCCTCTGGTGGTCAGTACTACTACCAGTCAGATATCACTGATGTCTTAGTGTCAGTCACTAAGACAGGTGGTCAGTACTACTACCCGTCAGACATCAGTGATGTCCTGGTGACTAACTTAGTGATTGACACTAAGACATCAGTGATGTCTGACGGGTAATATCACTGACCACCAGAGGGATACACTTATTTTATTTTATTTCATTTATTTTATTTTATTTTACATACACGAGCCCTATAGAATTTACATTCCAATTACAGAGCCGGATATACAGTACAGCATAAATGATAATTGCATATACAAAACTATAATTTAGTAAACTAAACTAAGATTAAAAAAGATACGATTCATATACAAAACTTAACTTACATTAGTATATTTCTCTATATAAAGCAAGAATAACTAGGAAAGTTTTCGACATCTTTTTCAATAACCTGATAATTTCGGCACATAACATATAATGGGAAATATTTTAAGATACTTGTGTATGTATTTTGTAGATAAAATAAAGATGTAGATCGAGTTGGCTTAGAGGTTGCCCTGAAGTTAATTTGCGATAATAACTGTGGGCAGTCGATCGTATTATTCAGAAGTTTATGGAGATAAAGAATACTTTGCATGTCCCTACACTGCTCCATAAAGCGGTATTTGAAACGGTTTAATAATGAATAGTGTTAATATCATACAGGGGGATATCTATGATCACTTTCTTTGAATGTCTTCAATACTGTTAATGTGAATATCATAGAATGGATTCCTTACCACGTTTGCGTATTTTAGCTTAGGTCGCACTAGTGTGTTATATAATATCTTTAAGTTATCTATATTATAAAAATCGCTGGAATTGTGCATAATGAAGCCAAGCATTCTGAAAGATGACGCCACAATTTTAGTCATGTGCTCTTTAAACGAAAGGAGAGAGTCAAACGTGACACTTAGATCTTTAAAACTGTCGCAACGGTCCAAGATAATTCCATCTAAGTTGTAATCGAACTGTACCTTATCTATTTTCCTGGTAAATGAGACCTTATTACATTTTCTTATATTTAAAGATAACCTGTATTCATTGCATCTATTATGAAGAGTATTTAAATCTTCTTTCAGCTTAAGACAGCCTGATAAACTGTTAATTTTATAGCATACTTTTAAATCGTCAGCGTACAAAAGAGATGAACAATGCATATCATTTATGACGTCATTTACGAATATAATAAATAGCAATGGGCCTAGTACCGATGCCTGTGGTGCGCCTGAGGGTGATATAAATTCATTAGACCTGTAACCCATGAATTTTACAAATTGGTATCTGTTAAGAAGATAAGACTCAAAAAAGTGAATGAGCTGTAGGTTAAATCCCAATGAATATAATTTCGTTAATAGAACACCATGGTCTAGTCTGTCAAATGCTTTAAAAAAATCCATATAAATGGCATCGACTTGACCGACATCGTCTATAATTTCGCATAAGTACTGTGTTATACAAAGTAAGTTAGTAGTTGTGGAAAATTGTGATACAAAACCATGTTGGTTAATACATATGCTTCTATGAACTTTTGTTTGTGTTATGTAAGACAATACCTTACAAAAGTTATTAATAATAGTTATTGCACGATAGTTTTCTATATCCGACGTGTTTTTTTTGTGAATAGGTAAGTTTTCGAGACTTTCCATTTATCGGGAAAGATACTTATTTGTAGAAACAGATTAAATATGTAACTCAATAGTGCAGATAAAATACTCGCACAGTCTTTCAAAAAGAAAGCTGGTAAACTATCAGGACCTGCAGTAAATTTCGATTTAATTTTTTTAAAAGCTTTTATCACTTCCTGCTCTGTTACGACTGGGATATTATATTATCACTCGTGCCTGCTGAATAATTTGACTTGAGGTAATGTATGTGGAGCTAAAGAAATCAGCAAAAAGCGTTTGCAATATCTTCAGGGTTATCTAGATTATTATTGTTGTTGGTCATGGTATAGGATATTGAACTAGACTTTTTTTTACTATTGACGTAGACCCAGAAACCCAAAGTTCGATGATAGGTTGTTTTCCAGTACTTGTAAATAATTTTTATATGCCCTGTCTGTGTTCTTCTTAATTTTACTCCTCAGTGACAAAATTTTCTTGATTGACAGGAGTTTTACATTTTTTATAACTACGCAAAGCAATCTCTTTAGACCTTATGTCAGTAGTTATGTTTTTATTAAACCAATGAGGATATTTTCTTTTCAACGGATAAGATTTTGGTACAAATTTCGATATATTATTGTTAATTATAGCGGTTACATAATCAACGGTCTCGTTAATATTGTAGATGGTGTTCCAATTTGCATTATCCAACTCAATGTAGAGCGAAACAAAATCTGCTTTTTTGAAATAAGTTGATTGAATTTTAGGAGGTTTCTTATTTGTTTCAAAGTTTAAGTCGATAATTAGCGGTAGGTGATGCGTGTCTTCTTTAAAGACACATATATCTGATTTTGTAACAGGACAAGTTTTATTATATAAAATTAAATCTAACAATTTGTTATTGGCGTTAGTTATGAGGTTAAACTGCCTTAGATCATAAAAGTTACAGGAATTATTCAGTTCGTTCATTTTAGGGGGTGTTAATTAACTTGGTATGTACGCATTCATAACATTCAGGTATGTTGAAGTCTCCCAAGATCAATATTTCTGTGCAAGAAATGTCATGTAGATTAGCTAAACAGTCAAAGATTGAATTATGTATTTAGGCGTTTAGATTTGGTGGCACATAAATTATGAAGACGGTAAGTATTGTAGCTCCTAATATTATTTTTATATCAACAATATCGATACTAGGAAAATTTATATAAATGTGGTCTAGATTTATTACGTTGGCTTTGGCTTTGTACAGTTTGTTATCACTCACTATGTCTGTCGTGTTTAGTTTGCTTTAGGCTGGCCTGGTTTGCCAGTATTATTTGTCTTTTCCATTACTTATAGAATACTGACGAGAATATAACAAGTTTGAAATCGGTCAATATCTAGTG
This sequence comes from Rhamnusium bicolor, assembly GCA_029963845.1. Lineage (NCBI taxonomy): Eukaryota > Metazoa > Arthropoda > Insecta > Coleoptera > Cerambycidae > Rhamnusium > Rhamnusium bicolor. The sequence continues at coordinate 97,682 of JANEYF010004570.1, read as the reverse complement.
AGAAAATGACAAATGATCTTAGCTGCCAAACAATGTGTGTTAGATTTAATTCAACGCAAGTCGGGGTTTTTGCCCGCTGAGAAGTTGTTTCCTATAAATATTATGCAGTATATAGTTTAGCCCACCAGGGTTAGAGGTCACAGCTCTAATCAGTTATCATTCACACTGTCTGTCTTGCTTAGTCTGCTTTAGGCTAGTCTGGAATGCTATTATTATTTATCTATTCCATTACTTATGGAATACTGACGCGAACATAACAAGTTCGAAACTGGTTTATGACTAGTGAGGAATTGACAACTAATCTTAGCTACCAATCAAAGCTTGCAGGTTTAATTCAAGGCAAGTCGTGGCTTTTGTCCACTGAGCAGTTGTTTCCTGTAAATCTTATTCAGGTTAGTTGTACTAATGGACAGAATCTAGTCTTTTTAAAAATCGAGTACTTGGTTCTCGAGTACTTTTAAGAATCGAATGATTATCTGAGAACTGAGAACAATAGGCACATGCAATGTAATCGAATGCGCACTTCGTTGTATAGAGCAATGCCCTAGCTGTACTCGATTCTCTGTTAATCGGTTCTCGTACACTGAACAACTACATATACGTGCTTATCTATCTAGCTTATTTACGGTCAGTACTGTATGGAAGCTGATTATACTTGGTGCAAATTTATAAAATGTAATAATACGTATAATACGTTAATAACAAATATGAATCCTGGAAAGAAATCAAATTGAGAACCAAAAACAGCAAGAATCCATCCAGATTGATCCAAGAACTCAGAATGGATCGATGAATCGATGCGCAAACTACAGAGTCTGAGATCTCGAACCGAGTCGGAGTACAGAATAGAGAACTGATAAACTCGATCCAGCGTCTCTATCGCGGTATCGTGCTGTCAGTTCTCGATACTCGGAATTCGAATACTTCTGTAAAAGTTCTTAAGAACAGCGAGAACTGTTGAGAATCGAGTACCACTCGATTTTTGCATTAGAATCAGTGTTGCCAACTCTTGATGGTAATAGATTGGGCAGTTTGGGTAATAAATTAATAATTTTAATAATTAATTAGATAATAATAGGAATTCTGCTCAAATTCGTCTAAATCATTAGTTTTTATTTTAGTTAGACTTGAGTTTTGAATTCGGGTTTTAACCGGTACCAGAAGGTTACTATTCACTTATCCATTTTAAATTTCCATTTTTTAAGACAAATTACAAACCCTCAAGACTAATTTTCTAATTTTATTCAGTGAAAGTATCAATCAGAGTGGCTCGCCGGGATTGGAATCGAAAACAATAAAGTACCACATACAGGGGAAACACAAACATAGAGTCAGCCAGGCCAGAGCCAGCGTGAAGCATATACAAGTAAGCTAGTTAGCTGATAGAGAAGGCATGATGAGAATATGCATTTTTATGAAACCGTTGTAGGTTCAAGGTTGAGAAATTATAGTGTCAACTAAAGATATTGAAACAACTACAACTACCAAGTTTTGAATTTAGTTGCAACATATTTATATTTACCACTATATTCGATGAAATATATATGTCGGAGGCGGCCTGGTGGCGTCACGATTAGGGTTAGACCGCTTGTACATGTTAGCAAGTACGCCACTGGTATTTTGCAGTTGACACACACAAATTGTATTAGATAACTAAACAAACAATTATCCTATACACCAAACAGTAAAATAATAAAACAATAAAACTACCGAATAACAGTTATTCAACAAAGGAACTAACGGTCTGCCACCCGCTAACTCGTACCGTATTCACCCTCATTCTACCGCAGGTACTCATACAGTGCCCGCACACCCTTGCCGAGCTAGCTGGCTTCGTTCCGGTCACTTCGGATTCCCTCCGCGTGTTCCTATGCTTCAAATCTTAAATAATCATTGCTTAAGCCAAACAAACGTGTCAATGTTTATATTAACACAATAACTTAAACCTATCAATATTTATATTAACATAATAACTTAGCTGTGACAGCAGAGTGCTGTTGCTGGTATCGAGGGAGCATAGGCGTGGATAAATTATCTTCGGTGGCGCCGACACGGCCATTCTGACATCGTGCACGTCCTCGGGCACTCATCTTAAAGGTGAACACCTGAAACGGAAACAAGAATGACGTTTCTATCAACACCGCTCGTTCATCCTGACGAAGCAACTTTAATATTTACTGGGATTCCCACCGGAATCAACTTAAAGGGCGGCGTCATATCTAGTCTCATCCAGATCCACCGGGATCGACTTTGGTGGCAACACATCATGCTTCATCCGAACTCACCGGGATCATCTTTGGCGACAACACATCGTGACTCATCCGGACCCTCGGGATCATCTTTGACGGCAACACATCGTGACTCATCCGGACTCATTGGGATCAACTCTGGCGGCAACACATCATGCCTCATCCGGACTCACCGGGATCAACTTCGGCGGCAACACATTGTGCCTCATCCGGACTCACCGGGATCAACTTCAGCGGCAACACATTGTGCCTCATCCGGACTCACCGGGATCAACTCTGGCGGCAACACATTGTGCCTCATCCGGACTCACCGGGATCAACTATGGCGGCAACACATCGTGCCTCATCCGGACTCACCGGGATCAACTACGGCGGCAACACATCGTGCCTCATCCGGACTCACCGGGATCAACTATGGCGGCAACACATCGTGCCTCATCCGGACTCACCGGGATCAACTTCGGCGGCAACACATTGTGCCTCATCCGGACTCACCGGGATCAACTTCGGCGGCAACACATTGTGCCTCATCCGGACTCACCGGGATCAACTGTGGCGGCAACACATCATGCCTCATCCGGACTCACCGGGATCAACTTCGGCGGCAACACATTGTGCCTCATCCGGACTCACCGGGATCAACTATGGCGGCAACACATCGTGCCTCATCCGGACTCACCGGGATCAACTGTGGCGGCAACACATCATGCTCATCCGGACTCACCGGGATCAACTTCGGCGGCAACACATTGTGCCTCATCCGGACTCACCGGGATCGACATATCTAACATATACTCAGTATCATAATAAAAATAATAATTTACCTATTGCTATTAATTTTCCGCCGACACAGGCTCATTCTGACCCTTTTTGTCAGATTCTAAATCAACTGGGACTTCACCTTACCCCTCTGGTACACGAGTAAGCTGATCATGTGCAAATTTGAACACTCTACCTTTGCCTTTATCTGTAGACTTAATTACTTCATATCGATCATTAACCAAAATTCTGTCTCTAAATTTACGGTCATGTTTAGAAATCATTCTCTCATTTGTTTTACTAAAAACAAAATCACCCACTGAGAAGGGCCTAATAATAGCTTTTCCTACATTTTTCCTATCTGCATCACTTCTAGATGCCTTTTCAATATTTTTACTAGCAACTTCACGGACTTTCGACAAAGAGGGACTTTTATCGGCAACATCGTCTTTATTATAAGTGATTTTTTTTGTAACTAGGGAACGGATTGACATTCCAAATAAAAGTTCAGCAGGGCTAAAATCAGCAACTTTATGTTTTGTGCAATTTAAAGCTAATTGAACTCACCTAAACTGTCTTGCCAATTTCGATCATTTTCCGTTTCAACAATAGTCAATGTATTTTTCAGTGTTTGCATAACTCTTTCGACCTGTTCATTCGCTCTGCTTGTACCATGGGCAATGAAATGCAGGTCAATATTAAAATTAGAACAAAAGCTACGAAATTCACTACTAGTAAAACATTTACCTTTATCACAAATTATACGTGATGGCACGCCAAATAAATAGGTAAATTCTTTTAAACAACTAACAGCAGTTTCTGCATTTAAAAACGAATACGGTATAGTACAACAAATGTAGAAAAGGCGTCTATAATTACAAATACGTATTTTTTTATTGTCACTTTTGCCAGACAGCTTTCCAGAAATATCTACGTGAATGGTATGCCATCTTTGCGAAGTTTTAGGAATTGGACACATTTTAACTTGAGCCTTTCCCGATTTATTTTTTAGAAGTTTTGCAAATTAGGCAGTTATCAACAAATTTTCTAACAGTTCGTGACATTTTAGGAAACCAATAAAGTTCATAAATTTTATTTAAAGTTTTTTTTTTTTTATCTGGAATGTTTTAAATTAATATGCACATGATTTATTAGTGACTAAATCATGGATCTTGGGACAACCGGTAAATAACATGAACAGTTGTCTCTCACAATTTTACGAAGCAAAGCATTATTTCGGATATCATATGTTTTAGGGACATCTGGGTCTAGTTCATTAGCACGAAGGGCAGCGGTTAGTTTTACAAAACTGTCGTGTGCTACAGTAAGCCAATCCTTATAGGTCAATAGCCTGTACTAGATTAGGTGAATTATTATGTTTACATTTAGGTGCACTCGAAACGGTCCCTTCCTTGTTTGACATAATGAATGGGGTTTCTTGAAAAAGAAATCTGCGTGGTTCATATGTTTGCTTTCACGGTAAATTATATGGAAATTGAAATCTTGTAAAAATGCCCACCAGCGGTGTGCTCGAAGGGTTAGGTCACGTTTTGTACAGGACGATTTGAGAGAGTTGCAGTCTGTGAAAACTATAAAATATTTCGCAAAAAGGAAATTATAAAAATGTAACAAATGCTGTCATTTCTACAGTGTCGGTGTGTACAGGAATCTGATGGAAACCAGATGCCATATCAAGAGACGAAAAATAGTATGATTCATGTAATCGATTAATTTAATCACTGATAAGTGGTAAATGATACTTATCAGGTACGGTGTTGGCATTAAGTTTGCGTTAACCTACATAAAGGCCATCTGGACCATTTTTCTTTTTTTTTTTTTTTTTTTTTTTACTAAAATAATAGTACTAGAAAAAGGTGAACGACTAGGCCTAATAATATTAACTTTGAGCAATTTTGCTATTTCATTTCTCACAATTTCATGCTCGGCGGGTGCCAATCGATATTGTCTTTGAAAAAAATTTAGTTGGATCTTTTAAACGAATTTCCAACTTACCAGTGTTCACTCGTCCTGTAAGTACATGTACCACAAAGTGATCTCGATAATTGCACAAAAGTTTTACTAAATTTTGCTTATCATTACTAGTTAAATCAGTTTCAATTTGATTGAAATTTACAGCTTCATGTTTGCAAATCTGAACTTTTAAGTTACGGGAAAAAAAAATAAACCATCTGAATTCAAGTTAACTTAACATTTGGCACTACAAAAATAACAGTTCGACAAGAAGGCTTTGAAGTTCAATTACTGTCAAAATTTGGGACTTACAAATGAAAGAGCCATGACCAACGCTTTTCAGAGTGGTTAAATTATTGAACCGTTTACTATCAAAATGAGTGGCAATACTTTCTTTTAAAAAAAGAACAATCTGAACCTGTGTCAAACAGAAAAGGAAAGATCTCACCAGATTTAAGTTTCAACTGTCCAACAGGCAATGCTTCCATTTTGCAAGTGTTAACTTGCCTCTCCACAGACCTGGCTTTTCGGCTGGCATTCGGACACTTTGTTGAAATATGGCTTGGCTTGCCACAGGTATAACAGATGACTTTTGACGTCCTAGGTGGTGATCATCTGCACTGCTGCGCACGGTGTCCACTTCGTCCACATTTGTAGCACTTTCCATACAAAAGCACAGTTTTCTCATTTTTGGGAGAAGGCGATACAGCTCGACGCTTCGATCCAGTGTGATGACCGGAGGGAAATAGCGTCGGTTGTTTCCCAAGTCTCCCCTGCAACATGGTACACATACTCTTGGCATCTGTTGGGCGGTCAATTTGATATCTTCGTCTCACGAATCCATTGCGAGTCAAGCCACAGTAGCAGGCAACAAGAACAGCAAATGATTCGTCACTTTCTCTGTTTTTCAAAAGAGTAAGAATGGTCCTCATAGAATGCAGCATTTCGTCGATGAGAGGTGTATCTTCTAGAGCGTCTATTTTTCCATTTACGGCTTTAGAGAACTGCTCGATAGGATCGACAGGTTTGGCGCAAATTGCCAAAAATTTTGCCTTTAGGGCCGTCCAGTCCTTTTCAGTAGGTTTAGTGGATACAATCCAACTAGCTCGCTCACCTTTCATGGCTTGTGATGGAGTCATTACCATGCCGTCAGGGTTATATTTGCCCACCCACATATTCACAATTGTACACCAGCCCTTGGCATCGGCAAATTTCGAGGTTGGATCAAATGTAGGCAGTTTTACATTCGTCGACGTAGACGGCATTGGCGAACTTGTCGAGGCTAAAAGCAATTGTCGTTCTAACTTCCCGATTCGTTCCAGAGTTTCATTTCAACTTGGAATTTTCTGCACCATCACTTCGTCCTCACTGTCCGAATGTCCTTGCAGTCCTGATCCCACTTCTGATGTCGGAGGCGGCCTGGTGGCGTCACGGTTAGGGTTAGACCGCTTGGACATGTTAGCAAGTATGCCACTGGTATTTTGCAGTTGACACACACAAATTGTATTAGATAACTAAACAAACAATTATCCTATACACCAAACAGTAAAATAATAAAACAATAAAACTACCGAATAACAGTTATTCAACAAAGGAACTAACGGTCCGCCACCCGCTAACTCGTACCGTATTCACCCTCATTCTACCGCAGGTACTCATACAGTGCCCGCACACCCTTGCCGAGCTAGCTGGCTTCGTTCCGTTCACTTCGGATTCCCTCCGCGTGTTCCTATGCTTCAAATCTTAAATAATCATTGCTTAAGCCAAACAAACGTGTCAATGTTTATATTAACACAATAACTTAAACCTATCAATATTTATATTAACATAATAACTTAGCTGTGACAGCAGAGTGCTGTTGCTGGTATCGAGGGAGCATAGGCGTGGATAAATTATCTTCGGAGGCGCCGACATATATTTTATTTATTTTTCTCTGTAACGTAATAGAAATTGGAAACCGTAATAGATTTTGCATCGAGAGTGATAGCGTAATAGACGGGGCATAAAGTAATGGAACTGTTACTGTACTAATAACATTGGCAACACTGATTCGATTACACCCATCACTAGATTGCTTACATCTGTTTTGACCAATGGTGTGGTGAAAATAAAATAAAGAATATAAATAACAACATAAATTGCATTTTTAAAAATATAAATAAATAAAATTTTGGCTGCTTCCCTTCAACATTAGCGCACGAAAACCCCACTTTTGTTATTTTAGAACTGTATTAAAACAGCGACTTATAAGTAAGACTCAGTGAATTCCTCGGTTTTTTTCAAACAACTAAAATGTGGTTAAAATATAGGTATTATAAAAATACGTATACCCATAACAGATATCATTATGCATATTAGTATAGTCAGTATGATTTAAATGACTTATTTACACCAATCTGTGTTGTCTGGTATAGACACCATGTTTAATTTAATTAAAGATGATTTTAGCAAAACTAAACAGCATATGGTAGACTGCACTTCATGAGAATTAATAATATTCATACACTATTTGATATTTCATAATCGTAAGTAACCGTTAATAACTATTAGGGATTTATGTTATTAAACATTTGATTTCATATTTGAATTATTAATTAATGGTAGTAATTGGCTAGTAGATATAATAAACATTATGCAACTCAAATGTCCTATAAACTTTATATTAGTTATAACATATAATATTTATATAAAGGATTTGTTTTATTCAGAAATAATAAACGGTAATTTGTGATGTATATTTGTTGATATCTCAGTGATGTGAAATAGTACCTATTTGCGTAGATATTTAAATATCATTACAGGCATCGACATATAGATGGTAAAAAGTAGAAAAAAACAACAGACCTTAATAGTCTCGACAATAAATTCATCAAAAGTTAAAAGGATATGATAGAGGAAAGGCTACATCTAATCTTTATTTACAGAACATGGTTCCTTCTTAACCTCTTACTCTGACCACAGTCAAAAATGATGAGTTTCACAAATTCAAAAATTATTACAAATAATTTATCAAAAAATAAAACTAATTGATTAGTATCAGTAACTAATAATATGAGAATTGCTAATTTAAGGGTAGAGAAAAAGTCGAAAATCTCATTTGGACTTTATTTGACAGAAGAACATCATTTCTGAAGAAATAAAAAAAAAAAGTTTTTAATTCATAAAAATAATGATTACAGAGAAATAAAATTCATTTTATTTTAAAAAAATGAGCAAAGGTCGATTGGTGCAATAATTTTTACTTTGAAGAAAATGCGTTCAAAACAATTTAAATTTTATTCTGTTGCAAAAGAAACGACGTTTCTACGAACAGATTTTGGACAGTAAAAATACGCAATGCGATCAACATAAATAATCTCATGATATATCCATTAAACAACCAAGATTAATTTAGTGGACATTTGTTTTATTAATTATAATTTAGAGGCAATTGGGATGACCACAATCCTACAGGTTTATTGTACGTTCCTATACGCTGTAAAACGTACATATCCCACATAGTTGAGCCTTTGTAACCTTTGTTAGTTCGTTCAGTTCAATTAAATACATTTTCATTTAACTCGGGGAAAATGAAAAGATCCCGTGTTTAACAATTAGAAATTATTATATTACCAATTTACATTGTTCTTATTAAATTCTATATTTAGTAAATTTGTCATTAGATAATAATATGAAACCACTCTTTTACATTGTCATTAATTAAGAATGTGTTCGTGAATAGTGAATTTCAGAAAAAAATTTAAAGATCCATTTACTTTAGATAACATTAAATAACTCATTTTTAGTGTTTGAGTAACTAACTAATAATGTCCTACTTTAAAAATATCACAATAATTCAAACTGTTGCTTCGTTATGAAATGTAAACACAGTTGTCTTGTATTAAGAGCAGAAATAATATTTTGTTCAATAATACAACTGAAATTGATAAAACTATTTACTATATTATATAATGCAGAAATATTATGTGACCTACTTCGCTACTCTACCCAAGAGCAGAAGTGTCACTTTGACACCCAACACTACGGCGGTGCTGACGGTACGGATATCTCGGGCGCCATTCTGTTTAGAGTGCAGAAACACCACTTTATTCTATCGGCGGGACGATAGAGGCCGGGCAACTACAGTGAAGAAACGGATAAGCCAGGGGTCGAGAAAAAGGCAACTTACACACTACAGTTAATGAACAGACTCTTATTCAATATATTTACATTTATTCTACAAACTAATTATTATTTACACTATATACATCTTCATATTTACAACTTATTCTACAAGCGGTCTTATACTACAAGCGGTCTTATACTACAAGCGGTCTTATACTACAAGCGGTCTTATACTACAAACTTATACTACGACGGTTTTAACTACGGGCGAGCGGGGGGGCAGTAAGCGGGCGGTCAAGCGGTGCGATACGGTAATCCGGTGACTCAAGCGGTGAAAATGTAACCGGCAATAATTAATCGGTCATCCAGACGGCGGACGGATACCAGGAGGGGAAGCAAGCGCTAATACAAGCACCCTAAGACTATACCTTTATTTACCAAACCTTTATCAAACCTTGCTACGTACTTCCGTATCCTGGGCTGCTTCCTCTCTGGAGCAGTTGGGGTCGGCACGTCTGGTCGGTACGGGCGGCAGCAACGGACTGTTCTGGATGCTGATGCTGGTCGGCGTGGTTCGTCAGTCAGCAGCTAAACGGTAACTGACTTGTTCGGAAAATCCTCAAGCTACTAAACTCTGCCAAAGGCAGAAGTAGGATGGGCTGCGGTAGTCATGCGCGGATTATTGCACTTAGAAAAATTCGCAATTACATTTGTATACCTATGTACCTCTATACTCACAAGTTTACTTACGGTCCTAGTCGGCGTGGTGCTTCGGTTGGCGGTCAGACGGGGACTAACTTGTCTGAAAAATCCTCATGCTACTAAACACTGCCAAAAAGCAGAAGTAGGATGAGACACGGTAGTCATGCGCGGTATAATACAACTACGTCACCTGTGTACTGACTAAAGAATAATTCCGCATTACATTTAAAATACCTATGTCTTTATACTCACGAGTTTACTTACTATCCAAGTCGGCGTGGTGCTTCGGTTGGCGGTCAGACGGGAACTAATTTGATTATTTCCAGTCTCGGGCTCCTTCACGGTAGCGCGGGCACAAGGGTGCCGGGGGCACAATGCGCGCCTCGCGTTTCGCGATTCACGTACTGCCGGCCACTCGGCATATGTGGAATGTTCATAAAAACATATCAATACTACCTATCTATAATTAATAATTAAACTGTTATTAATGATCAGCTGACAATACCACTATTAAGGGCGCGGCACTACAATGGTTAAACTATTTTTCGAAACAGACAAATAGCACCTAGTTACCTAACTTAATTCTATAAAATAAAATCACTTCGTTATAAATCATATAAAAACTACTATCACCAGTACAGATAACAAATTTATATTTTCTACATTTCCCATTTAATGCAGTTAATATATTACATTTTTAATACCTTTGGTAACATTTATTGATTGACCAATAAATGGCCACTACTAAATTAGTTTTTTTTGTAATCTTTTTACAAATTTGTATCAAGTATCAGGGTACATTCAAATTAGAAAAACTTTACTACACTAACATATAAATGACAATAAATAAAGACAAAATTATGTGCGTATGTTCATTTACTTTACTTTGAAATTTATGACGAGAATTATGACTGACACAACATGTATTGCCACATTATTTTTTATCTGGAACTAGTAGTATTAGTAGATAACCTAGAGTAGCAAGAACGAAACATTTTTATTAGTGGTGGTAAGGATAACATTACAATATGCCACCTTCTCTTAAAATATTTTGTTGTAATATTTAATTATATGCGCTCCATGAATTTTTTTGTATTAAAAAAACCTTAACAAGCCATTTCTGATAAGCATGTGCCTTGATGTTATTAACTGCTTAGTCATATACACATTTGAATTAATCTTTCTCCACTCTAAGGGAGGTCGCATCTCACATTGTGGAGCTAACCCACTACAGTTTCTACAAATATGAGTCATAGTTATTTGATATTTTTTAAGTTGGTGGGCTAAGGAAGACAGGAGAAAACCAAGTTTTAATTAGTGAACCTTTCGTATATTTTAACACATTCTTAAGACTGTTCTAATTAGGTTTTCTTTGTAATATATTTTAAAACTTGAACATAAACATGAACAACAAATATATAGGCTTAAGATCAAATACTATTATCTGAGATGGCATCCCACATCTCTTTATCCCACTTAGTACCGATGAGTTCATAGGTGATTGATATATGTCTACTACTATTGGTGATACAGGAGATAACGACACAGGCAACCTGTCAATATTCTCTTCGTAAAATTTTTAGTAACACCATTTAATTGTAGAGAGTATTCACTACATATTTCCCTGGACTTTAGTACCCTCAGTTTAAGCAATAGTAAAAAAACTGAAAAACGGATTATGTATGACTGATTATGAAAAGTAGAGGTCTTATGCCGGATCTACACTTCCCCCATCACTTTCTATGATGTCATAGCCTGACCTTGGATGACGTCATGCCGACGCAGCCCCCACCATTTTCTATGATGTCACAGCGTGACCTTGAATGATGTCATGCCGCTTAACCTCAAGTGGTAAGTGTACGTAGTAATAGGATGGTGAGAGTATAATGATGTGATGTGTTAACTCTAAGTATTGGTATGGTGGGGGCAGTTTTACTGCTATATAGAGGATGGGGTAGTATCAAGAAAATCATAATATTCGTGATTCACCTACCACTAATAAGTCAGCATTGTACAGTGATCTCAATTATTCAAGTAAGAAATATTTTCTATTACTTCATTGCAGTTCTTTCATTGAACTCCATCTTAAGCATGGCAGTTTCCGATATCGACTTAGTAACACTTATTCATATTATTAAGAAAATATCTATGCTCAAAATACGATTTGGAAAATCAATCTTAATAAATTTGTTTGAGCAAAGTACAATTACTACTTTTAAATCATTTTTACCAAAGCGGGTTGCAGAAATTATAAGTGTGGATATTATCGATAAAATAAATTCATCTGGTGGTGGATATACATTAACATATTTGGATCAAAGCCCCCAAGCTTATCCTGGTGCAAAATCTAGTGTTTTAATGAAATTCGATATTTAATTCTTAATCAGAAAGTAATAATTAATTGTAATAGTATTTTAGTTTTAATTATTAACTAGATAATAAATGGAATATATTGAACGAATGCTATGAGTATTAAAAAATATAATACTTTTATATCATTTACTAGCTAAGAAATAGATGATAGTGGTAGATAAACTATATTTTGAATTTGCTTAATCACCAATCATCATCCATGTAAGTAAATTAAAGAATTTATTTTTTTTGCCATTTATAAACGATTTCTATAATTTCTAGATAAGCAGTAAATATGTGGATGCATTATTTAGCTCAAGGATGGATAAAAGATAAAGATATTGGTTCCGCCATTAAAAGACTATCTTCTCAATTATATTATCTAAGATGGAATCACTGCATGCCGCAAATTATGATCTAAATTATTGTTATGATGAGGATGAAGTTCAACGCCTCATGGAGGATTCTGAAAAATATAATACTTATGCAAACATTAGTAACAAGTTTAGCTGCGGTATTTTAAATTTTGAAGAGTTTTGGGAGCAAATGATTCAAATGGATTTAAAACGTTTTCTGTATGAAATAGAAGAATATTTACTTAATAAATTATTAAAAAGTACCATCTAGATCAATCTGATGATGAAGAATATGATGTTGAATATTATATGATGCTGAATATTCAGATGGTTAAATTGATCTAAATATATAACATATTTGCCATGTCCAGTCTAAAATATATATTATTAGCAAACAATAAAAATCTGAAATACATTTTATATATTTTATATTTCAGTATCAGGTTAATGCATAAAACTATATAAATGAAACATATATTGATACACTACGTATGTTTTGTGGCCTATATGGCCACATTACTAAATACATAAATCAGAATTTTAAATTTCACTGTCAAATAAATGAATATTTGTTACAATTTTATATCTACACGAGCAATACATTTATTAATAAAGTGAACATTTGCTGGAGCACAAAGACAATCATTATATAGAAAATGCTCCAAACATCTTGGAACGTTTCATGATTTAAGGCTTGGCAGAGAGGCAAAATATTGATCCAAATCTGTAACTTTATTCCAACCTAAATACGATAATAGGAAATTCTTCTTTATCTTGCTTTTACATAGAATTATAACGTCCTGTGGTAATACATGGTGTTCGTAGCTATTACCTGCATTTTTGCAAAATCATTGTAGTATGATTAACAATTCTGACAATTGAATATTTCTATCACTCCACTTTATATATATGATAATTTTTCTCCAGCCTTCGATATTGTATTTTTTCACTCTGCGTTAATGAAAATGGGTGAGGTGGTTTGAAAAAGTAATGGGCTTGCCGTTTAGTGTTACAGCACAAAGCAGCCAATTCTTTTAATATAAACTCATTATTCTTATACTGAAAACCTTGCATGTCAATTATTAAAATAGGAGCTTCATTCATTAACGAGGTCATAATAGTTTTTCACTTGGCGCCAACAAAACCACTCTGAACTGAACCATCTAAGTTTCGATTGTTTTGGAAATTTGGTAGAGTTTGGAAATTTTGGTTTTAGAAATTTTGTTCAGTTGGAAGATTCTGACGTTGGAAATTCGGGAAAGTTTGGAATGGTTTCTGTTGGAATGATTGTTGTGGGTATTGAGGAGTGAAATAATTTGGTAGACGATTGGGTACATTTGTTGTAGGGCGATTCTTTGTAAAGTTTGTTCTAGGACGGAACGGTTGTGCATAGGTGGGGTTGTATTTTTGATGTCCATAGTTAATCTGCGTTGTCCTTATTTGAGATTTGAGATTGATTATGAGACCAAACTTTTGTTGACTATTGTAGTTTATATTTTCTTCTTCAACCACCATATTTAAGGCGTCCTCTAGAGTTTCTGGTTCTTTACATCTTAATAAGGGGCTTAAATGGGCGTTGAGTCCTGATAAAAAGGTTTTTAGTGCCATTTTGTTGTATAGCATAAACTTTTCTTGTCTTAATGCTATTGAATCGTCAGTCATTTGCACCTTGGAAAGTAAAAGGCTCCTTAGCGATACACATCTGTCTGCAAATTGGCTAGGGGATTCGTTGTGATTTTGTGTTAACATCATTAGGTCATTAAGTAGGTATTCTTCATTACGTTGGTCGCCAAATGTGTTTAATAATAAAAGTTTCATTCAGGGAAAGCATTGACTTCTCTGGCTGCTGAAGTTTGAGCTGCTTTGCCTACGATTTTATTTCGAAAATATAACATTAAAAATTGAATTCTCGCGGCGTTATTGTCCGTTCCTAACATACTTAGGACTTTCTCGCACGTGTCCAAAAATATCGATAATTTAGATGCATCTCTATCGAAATGCGGGATAAGGTCTAAATAATCTCTAATGTTAATATCGTTTCTAGCCATTGTATCTAAATTTGAATCCGAAGTTGTTTGAATATTTTTTGTATTATTTGTTAATAAAAATTGGTTAGGACCAAGTTTGTAAAACAAGATTAGCTAAAATGTCGTCGTCGTTATTAGAGTCTGTCATATATACATTTGGTACTTACAGGAATAATAATTTGATGATAGAAAACATGAAGGCTCTGGTATATACAATCGATTACAATGTTATAACGAGGGATACCAAGAGTACTCAGAAAGTATATTCTCAGGGCATGCTCTATTACACTTTGATTGATCACATATTTTTCTTGAGCAGGAAGGCAGTTAATGTCACCTTGGTATATAGTCGGTAAATGTTAGTTCCCTAAGTAGCACAAGGCTACGTGCTTTTAAAGATGTTTTCTTTCTTGGGCTGATCTTTCCTGTACAAGATTTAAGGTCACACGTAGTCTTAGGAAAGAAAGTGCACTGTCTTGGTTTCTTCTAGGGCTTATGTGAAAATCACCAGTGCAAAGCCTCACGGTGCTTCCGGTGATAGGTTACTGAGCGTCTGATAGTCTTGCTCACCTTTCTACGGTGGGATTCCTTAGACCGAGTTGTAACAGGTTTATAGCTCAGGGTTTGAAAGGATTATTAGGGATTCGATAATAAGGAATGGTATGACTAGGTATGCAGAGGCTTCTTTTCTTGATTTTCATTATTTCTTAAAATATTTCTTAAAATTACGGTGATACCAAAGGTATGGTAAATTTTTCGCAGGTTTACTTTGATTAGTCGAAGGAACGACGAGTTTTTCAATATCCGCTTGAAAAACCTCAAAGAAAATCCGACCCGACTGCGCCAGTTATTATCGTCGCCGAGCGGTTTGTCTTTTTAAAAAAGTGAATTTAAAAATTTAACAAACTTTAATTTGACGAAAAACTAACAAAATGAAAATGAGTTTATAATAATAACAAATCTAGCTGCAAAGATATGTAGATCTTAATGAAATGGATAATATTATGGAACTAAAACAAAAGCTTGTTTAAGTCGTATTTATAACATTAGGTTATCTTTGACAATTCAATGATTCAGCATCTCTGTTCTTGGTAGGTAGTTCAGGGCCGTCCAAAACTCACGTCAAAAATAAAGGAAAACCTAATATATACCTATTTTCCCTATTTTAAAACGACACCTATTGCTATTGTACTTTCTTAGAGTCCTTTATTAGATAATAGTGAAACAAGAAATGTAAAAGTAAACGAAAATCGCTGCCAATTATTTGGGGATCAGAACTTCCTCACCGTAGTAAAACCCGATGTGTGGTGGAGTTTGTAATAAAAGTAATTTTTGACGTTTCAAAAAAAGTCACATTGGTGGAATGTCACTAATATTTTCTTTTGACATTTCAAATTGACGTATCAAAAAAAGTCACATTGGTGGAATGTCACTAATATTTTTTTTTGATATTTCAAATTTTGAGAACAGATTTTGCTCATCAATGAACTCAATCTCTTCCTTGACCTCTAGAATGTGTGTACCAAATTTGAAAGCTTTATCTCTTTTTATTTTTCTGTATATTCCTGATCTTTAATTCCTTTATTTTTCATATACATCTTATCGTTCTCTTTTTCTTGCTCTATATTCCTGATCCTCAAGCCTTTTATTTTTCACATACATCTCATTTTTTAATGTTTTCATAGTAGCAGATCTTTTTTTTCAATTTAGGCATTTTGCTATTCTCGAAAAATTAAAAAACAAACAGAATTTCTTGCAATTATTTTTCAATCCTAGCTTTTTTTTCTATTTTAACTCGTACACCTTCCTTCACGTTTTCTCAATTTCTATTATTTTCTTTATTGCAATTTTTGATGTTTCAAAAAAGTCACATTGGTGGAATGTCACTAATATTTTTTTAGATATTTCAAATTTTAAGAAATGTCAATCAAAGTTCAAATTTTCTTTTTGCATTTTTGCAATTTTTTTTATTTTTTCTCCCGAAATTGTAACCTTTTTCTTCTTTCATTCATTATGTCTCTTTTGGTGGTACCACATTCACCAAATTTAATTTGTCACCTAAAATGTTGTTGACAATCTTAACTTGCCAAATTTGGAAAGTCTCCCATTAGTATTTTTTGAGTTATCGCTGATACACACATACACACAACACAACACACACGCACGCACGCACGCACGCACGCACGCACGCACTCACGCACGCACTCACGCACTCACACACACTCACTCACACACACGCACATGCACACGCACACGCACACACACACGCACACGCACCGACAGACATCATTCGGAAAATAGTCAGAACGGATTTAGAAGAGTTCAAAACGTATTTATCAATCAAAATCTCGTCGAAAAAATCACGATAACTATACCTCCTTCTATTAGGTATATGAAAGTAACAAATATAATAAGGGATATCAAAACCAATGATATGGGAATGTAAAAAAATAATACAAAATACAAATTCAAAAGGTATTAGTCAATATTCAGACTCTTCATCGCGTAATGGGGGGACTATTGGGAATATCACCCGTGGTAATGAGATTTTCATAAATCAAAGAAAAGTTCTCAGTAATATATGGTATTAGTCGAACTAAATTTTCCATTTTTAATGGATTAATTGGGACAGGTCCCCTGTAGCTTAATGGGGGCTTAATAAAATTTTTTAGAACCTGAATCCGTTTAGTTGGCCCGTTAGAAAATATTATCTCAATTTTTCAAAACACAGAAAATAAGTACAAACTAATAAGTTTTCTATTTCCTGACAAATTGTCTATGCTGTTATTTGCACAACTCACAGTCACGATACTTTACTAACAATCAGAATATATACAAACTTAAAACAAATTAAATACAACAGATTCTTTTGCATAACACATAAACACGTCCTTACAGCACTGTGACTTACGGGTTACTGGACATAAGTGTAATAAGTCCTATGAATTATATGATTTCGCAAACAGTGAAAAGAGGAACTTGTATTACGCAGCGGAGATGAGCAGTATTGAGTTAAAAGATATGTGTGTGCTTATACCCCTTTTCTCAATAGTACATGGAACACTTTTTTTTGTTTAAAGGGAGATAAATATAATTATAGCTGTTTTCACTATTTACCACAGTATTTACCGAAATATGAAAAGGGAACTATTTTAACATATGCCTATTGTCACAAATAATTCAAAAAAAAAAACTATAAGTATTCCCATATCCCTTTTCACAAATAACTTTGTTCAAAGTGCATTTGCTAGTGATTTTAATAAAACGTATACCCCTTTACACCAGACATTGAATACATTTGCAGATATATCCCATTTCGCAATAAAAATGTCTTACATTTTAACGCGTTCTGACTTATATCCCTTTTTCCAGAGGTTCAAAATGACTTAAAAATGTTGTGTTCGACTTAACTACATTTTACAATTTTTCGACTTATACCCCTTTTCCCACCCACGTGCCAATTATGTAGCAGTGCGCATAAGGAACTACCCAAATCATTATTTTGTCAATAATTATCAAATAGATTAAACGGTATTATGGAATGTAATACTAAGTTAGATATGTTTAAATACCTAACATAATTTAGACGGTTATTATATTCATTAATATATAAATCTACGTATCAGTAATACATCTGCAATTATACTCGAAATTCCAAAACAACATTTACTATGAATTATTATTACATATTAACTCGTATGTTCCTGTTCCAAGTTGTACTGTGAGTGCAGCAGTTACGGTAAGAAAATCGAGGGCCCGCTAAAAACTTTTTGTGTTCAACTCGCCGTAACTTTTTTTTATATTGAAGTTAGAGACACACTTTATTCACTAAAAATAATTATAGTCTTTTCAGCACAACTTTGCCATAGACTTCTTTTTATATTTCAAGAAAAAACAATCGTTATTCGATGAGTCAAAATTTCATTGCGCAAAAACGACAAGGTCTTATAAATTTGTATTTGTCTACAAAACGGCTCTACAGAATGCAGCGTTCAGCGATTATTCAGCAAAAAAAATCAGATCAATAACTTTTTTAATAACGAATATATGATATAAGGATATTAAAAAAACATGTATTTCCGATTTTTTAATTTAGGGGTAAAATTGACTTTTAGGGTGTGTTCGCAATTTCGAATCTCAGGGCGACCTCAAAAATCGAATGCAGTAGATGATCTTCTATGAAAAACCAATTTCAGTTTTTTTAGGTCCTCGAGTGGCATAGGCCTCCTTTTGAAGCGTTTCTTAGGCGGCTCGGTTCTCTACTAATTATAAAAATTTAAAACAAGTTTTCTATGAAAGAAAATATCTACTGAGTTTAAGATGATGCTTTTTCACATATCTAAATGGAATGGCGCTGATTGAGGAAGGTTAATATTTCTCTGACACTTTGAGGCAGTACACCATCCTGTTGCCATGTAATGTTTAATCTGTAATTTTTCGGCAATTAGCTAACATTCTACTAATTGATTATTAAGTGAATTTAAAAAATCACCAGAGATCAACACCAGAACTTTAGCGTTTTTCCATTTCAATAGATAAAGGAGGACCTATGCGTCTCAGTTCAGATTTTAACCCGTTGGATTATTTTCTTTTGGGAACTTTGAAAGATAAAATTTGTAATCAAATAAAAACATCAAATCACAAATAAAACCAATTTAATCTTATTGGAGAACACATTGGTAATATAAATAATGATCGATGACTGTTCTTCAGAGTTCGTCGTAACCTAATTAAATGATCGGCTCTATGGTGAGAAGGACAGTGATGCATGCTTCAACCCAGATCGCTCTAATAGGCCTCATGCAAAAAATATAATTTTGGCATTTTTGGAATCTCTACTTAATACAAAAAATAGTATGTAAAGGATATTTTTTATTTTGTCATTTACAAAAGTTATTCAACATTAAAGTTTGAATTAATTCATTACGAGCTCAAACACCGCCTGCCGGGCAAGTCGATCCGGTGATGTCAAGCAAACACAAAGTAGGCAAAACACGTTGTTAAATGTAAATAGGTGGTTTTATATTTTGTGTTGTGATTATTGTGAAATTTTAAGTGAAGTAATTACATATCTATAATGATCAACTCCTCAAAATCATCTTATTATTGATATATCGTGCCAATGTGTAAAAATACTTCAATAAAAACACCAAAAAAAAAACTTTTATTGAAGTTTCAAAAAATGAAAAACGTAGGAAATTGTAGTAAAAGATGATTAGATGGAATTCAAAGAGGTTTTCGAAAAACAGTTGCGATTTTGTGTACGAGGATCATTTTGATGTGAGTAATTAAAAAAATAATATAAGAGGGATTCTGGGTTTCGAACGATTTTTCACATATTTTTATATGTAATTTTGGTACCCCAAAGAAGAAGGAGATTTTCCATTGTGGAATTTTGTGTGAACATACTGGGTGTTACTGAAAATCATCGGACACAAAATTGTCAATTATCCCTTTTGGGTGAGACTCATTTTTAGCTAATATTAATTTTTAAATTGATTTCAATCACAAATTCAAAAAAGTTTTTACTTCAAATCGATAAAGGGTTGTCCAAAAACACTTTTTATAAAACTACTTTTATACAGCGTGTATTTAAAATTCTTATACATATCTAACAAAGGTACCTACATATAATTTTTAAACAAAAAACCATTTATATGGATTTAGGGATATTAATTCCTAGTTAACTGAACGAGTTCGAACTGCAAGTCATTTAATTTTTTTACAGGGTCAAACAGAAAATGACATGAAAAATGGCATTATGAATTGGGTTGAAATAATTCGTATTAGCTACGGTAAATCATTTATTTTATTTTTGCAAGGTTTCTATTAATGAAATA
Source organism: Rhamnusium bicolor (assembly GCA_029963845.1). Lineage (NCBI taxonomy): Eukaryota > Metazoa > Arthropoda > Insecta > Coleoptera > Cerambycidae > Rhamnusium > Rhamnusium bicolor. Next base: position 77,322 of record JANEYF010004570.1, on the reverse strand, counting down.
TCGCAAAAAACATCAGGTACAAATTAGGGACAAAATAGTTAATGGTTTTTATTACGTCTGAAATAAGTTAATAATAATAATAACGCGGTGCACCCTGGACGTGGACAGGTAGGGGCAACTCTGCTTGGCAAATGTCGGCCGGGGGGTAACAAAGTTAACCACCTAGTACCCCTTTCACTTCTGGTTCCAAGCAACTTTAGAAGAAGGGCTCCTTACGACCGACCCCAATCAGATGGGGGTCAGAGACAAGTGGGAGGGGCCTGACAGAATGATCTCAATGTTGATGAACTAGGCAATGTGAACGGACGCTTTAGGTGGACGAGGAAACTAAGGGATGACTTGCTAACCTGCTACGAGAACAACGAACCTGAGCGCAGGGAATACATGGCGCGGTGACATGATGCCTGGAGTATTATGCACCCAGAACACCGCGCCTTCTCTCAGCAACATCTGAGAGATAAAGAATCCTTTCTGCTCAGGACAGGTTACGTAAAGGCACCCCGTCAGCTGGAAGAACTGCTAGCTGCAGTATCACCGAGGCAATTAGCAGCTGATGGGGAACATCCTCTAGAGTTCACCAATGTAGTTTTAAGGACTAAGGTTAGCCTTAACACCACGGCTGACCTAAAGCCACAAGACATGGCTAGAATGGACGCGGTCATCGAAGAGGAACTTTCAGAAGATGCAGACATCTGGCAAATCAACTGTGCCGTGTACAACGCCGAGAAGCAACTCGTCCTCCGTGAGAGATCAACAAATCACGGGTTCGAGAAAGCTAAGCGACGTATACAAAAAATCGAGGGCCAAATACAGTCGGCCAGACAACACGCTTCTCGGATCCAGAGTGTGGTGGAATACAAGACGAGTGGTAGAGCATTTACTCCCAAAATCTGGTGCCTAGTAGCCGGATTAAGACGTCAACACCATACTCTAAATCAAGCAGGACTGTCTAGATAGGATCCGAGCGCTCATGGCTGTAAAGAAAACATTGAAGAGGCGGGTGAGGAGTATGGAGCAAAACAATTTGTTCCATAAGAATCCATTTCGCATCTTTCAAGAACCACAGCGTGTTGTAGATAATCCATCAACTGTGGAAGATGTCGAAACCTTCTGGAAGGGAATCTACGAAACGACGCGTCCATTCAATAGCGACACTCCAGCAATTGCACACTTCGAGGCTTTGTGCCACAGACACATTAAAGAGCCAGAAAAAGTGTACCCAGCAATCAGTACGGAGAAAGTCCAACAGCACTTGTTGGTACCAAGAACTTCGTTGCTCTTCCACCACCGTATTAACAACTGGTGGTGGAGGAAATTTCCTTCCACTCACCGCTGTCTGGCGGGAGTTTTCAGCCCATGGTTGAACGAGGGGCAGGAAATTCCGGACTGGTTCGTCGAAGGACGTACTGTGCTAATCCACAAAAAGGGGGAGCTTTCCGACCCGAAAAATTATGGGTCGATCACTTGCCTCAACTCCTGCTACAAGATATTTACACGTATCTTTTATGCTAGGACACTGAGGTCTGTTGATCCGGTCTTACAGCAGATACACGAACAGCGTGGTGCCAAGAAAGGTATGGCAGGTTGCACGGTCAGCCTGCTGATAGACCGCTGTATTACATAGGATTCTGTTCATTACAAACGGAATCTATTGATGGCCTGGATTGATTACCGCAAGGCATTTGATACAATATCGCATGAGCAATTGTTGCACTTGCTCGAATGTCTTACGGTGCCAGCACCACTAGGGAGACGCATAGAACAGCTGCTGCCGCTCTGGAAGACTCGCTTCACCATAACATCGGTTGCACAGCGGGTCACGGCAGAGCATCTCACTGCTGCCGTTGTCTGTTGGGCTCCGCCAAACCCGCGGATATCAATGTGAACGACACAGCGACCGGAGCCATAAGGTCACCCATCTATTTTATATGCCTCCTGAGAGTGCGAACTACAAAACGCTCTTAGTGTGGTCGAAGAATGCACGCGAGCAATTGGTATGGAGTTCGGGTTGGACAAATGTGCAGTCGTCCACCTCAAGAGAGGACGATGCGGGGAATTTTCTGAGGATGCGCAGCTCGCAGATGGAAGTATCCTAAGATATCTGGATGCCGAAGTGACCTATATATATCTGGGTGTGCAACAAAGGCACATCCAGGATGTAAAACAAATAAAGAATTCTCTCCGCGACAAGTACAGACACCGTCCCCGAACTTTTGGGGAAGAAAAAGGTGTCTGCAACTAACATGCTTGCCGTTCCGGTCCTGCTCTACTCTTTTGGAGTCGTGAAGTGCGGTCATGCGGTTTGGAAAACATCACGAAACTGTAGGAGTAGGATCTGGATTGTTCAAGGCAGCAAAAGGAGCAGCAGGTGAACTCGGTCTTACATCCGACATCAGGCGAGGTGGCCGGCGAGGTGCTGACGTAGCGCCGAACAGGAAAATCTGTTTCGGCAACACGTCGATAAACCCCAGCATGGTGTGTTCTATAAGAATATAGAAACATTGGGTTTATCGACTAGGCTGACATTCGCGTTTCTAAGGTCAGCCGGGCTTAATTCGGAGACCGAGGGATTCATTATGGTCTGCCAAGATGATGTTTTCCACCTTGGTCTACCGCAGCCGCGTGTGACGTGTAGAGGTTCCAGACATCAACTGCTGGACCTGCCATCAGGTGCCGGAATTGCTCATGCACATACTATCTGCATGCCCCGAATACGCGTTTTGGGCCTACATCCACCGACAAACGCGGCGTTACGAGTGCTATAGTACCATTTAAAGCACTCGTATGTGGTAGACCAGACACCAGTGCTCCCTTAAGTCCTCGGAGATATAGAGTCCGTTGTCGAGAACGAGAAATGCCAAATTTACTGGATCTACTCGTTCCCGACTGTCAAGCTAATCCAAGCCAACAAGCCTGGTATAGTTCTCCTCGACCATCAACTCAATGTGATTTATGTCATCGAATTCTCGGTACCTGCTGGGAAAAACATCACTTTGAATGAGGAGGAGAAACAGAACCAAATATCGTGATCTCCGGTATGAGCTCCAAGTATTGTACCCAGGCTACTCTGTAAAAATGGTCGTCCTAATATTCAGTGTACTCGCAGGGTTAAAGACTACGCTGCTCTCGGAACTGAAGACCATACCGGCCTGCCAAAGACCAGCAGAATGGCTGGTAGGCCAAACGCAGAAGGCGGTCATTCTGTGTTCTCTCCGTCTGCTTAGGGTACACGATTCTGGTATCTACAGTCACTAACTCTGCGGGATGTGGGGAGTGGTTGTAGTTAATGCGCCGACGCGACTCCCGTGAGACGTCGGAGGCCACGGGAGGACTGTCCGGCATCGGATATTCTGAAAATAATAATAACAATAATAGTAATAATAACACATTTATTCATCCAATTGATCATACAGTTATGACATAGGATGTCAACAATATTCAGAAAATATTGGAATACATATTTTATAAATTTATACCGCAAAAAAATAAAATATTTTAAATTAAATTAAATTTATAGTAGCCATGTACATATTACAAAATAATGTTAGAGAACTTACATACACAATTTTGTTACTGTGTCATTTTCAATTTTTTTTTTTTTAGCTGGAAAATAACATGGAGAATTATTAGAGGTGGGAAATGATGTTGAAAACCTATCAACCGTGTTAATAGCTCAGAAAGGACAACCAAAAAATTTTAGGAAACAATCACCCTTACTTAATTAATGAATGGACTATATAGGTGTCGTACCTTTCACTACTTGGAGATTTCCTAGTTCATATCATCAGGCCAATAGGACAGTGTTTTCAAATACGCCTGTAGCATCGGATATTCAGTTAGTAATTTGGCCATTTTCTATGTAGACATTATTAAAACAGATTTGAAAATTCCTAATATTTAATAAGACTATATTGGAATATGTGAATTAATTTTGAAAATCCAACGAGTGCAAGGGGCCTATTGAAAAACCAAGCCAAACCAAGTCGATCAGATATAGTGGATGTGGGGACTTGCTCACGTCACCATCTTTCGAAATATGTGTAAAACTGTAGCCACACTAATATCCCTACCGCCATGAAAAAGGAGGAGTTTGGAAAAATTTCCAGATCAGGGATGCCATTGCTTGCACAATCACTGATGAGCTTATCTCCTAGTGTCTTTGGTGATTGCCTTTTGTGGAGGAAATAGGCAGACGTTAAATAATAAAAAAAAGAACTTTATTAAACAATGCAATTTGTGTAACATGGAAAAAGTACTTTGATATTTCTTAGAACTTACTTTTTTATTTTTAAATATCCCAGTTATATTAAAAGCAAAACTATAATAATTATTGTATTGAGAATGACGATAGAATTTAAACGATACTAGGTGTCCAACTAAAATTGAGAGGTTCGTAATCTATGATAAAAACGATAGGTTCAAATTCCGGTTTCGCTTCAAGCAAAGTCGAATGGTTTGGTTGTGTACGTCTGGGTTTTTTCATTTGTGTAACCCATCTCCGAACAGCTTCGGCTTTGGTTTGGGGGTTGTCTAATTTATGTGGTCTGTTTTATGTTATGTTTATGTTAACAATGAATACAATAATGGAGAGGAGGGATAGTTCTATAGGGACGCTTCTGTACCTTGTGCATTCATTATGAATATATTTAATATTTTTGCTTAAATATTTGTAACCACATTTTTAAAAAATATGCAAATGTTCACTCTGCTGTCTGCTTATTATAACAACAAAGTACAAAGGAGAATTATTTGAACGAAACTCTGTAATGAACTGCGAGCAAGTCATTATTTGACTGCATAAACTTCCTCGTAAATATTTGTTGCGTTTGAATAAAACTACATTGCATTGATGGGATTTATAGCTTATTAAACTTTAAATATGATGCATTTTATACAATGGTGAATAAACAAGAAGCAGACATCGTTTGTGAAAATACATACATTTTATTTGTTCTTATAAAGTTCGTATTACTTTTTCATTTATTTTTTAAAATACATGAGTTTCAAATTAAAAAAAGAAAAGGAAGTGAGTGCATAATCAAGTTTTGAGAACAAAATAGATCATTAATATTTTACTTGTAACTAAATGTTTTACTGTATAAATGTTTTAATATTTTGCAGCAAGCTATGCTGTTAAAATTAAAGAAAAAAGTTATTGTTTTTAAAAATCTCAGTGGAATATTAATTTGCTATATTAATATCTGCAAGATAAAACATTAAAACGAGATTCTTAAAGTAAATCGTCGGCTTAGTGGCTCAGTGCTTACACGTTAGGTTTGAGACCAAGGTGAGTCGGGTTCGAATCCCATCTAGGGTATGGATACATAGTGGCGTTTTTAAAATACCGAGATGGAAGTATAGTTGGCTAGAGCGTTGTTGTGCGGCAGAAGAGAGATATACAGAGATATCTATCTCTCCTGAGTTCGAGTCTCAGCTGCAGTATTTGGCATTTGTTGGAGAGAATGGTTGTTGCGTGTGTGTCTGTCCTGGTTGAGTGGTGGAATAGCAATGTGCTAAACTCCGCCAGGATGTTAATATAAACAAGACGTTAAAAAAACCGCTGCCAATTCTTTGGGGATCAGAATTTCCTCACCGTAGTAAAACTCGACGTGTGGTGGAGTTTATAATAAAAGTAATTTTTGACGTTTCAAAAAAGTCACATTTTTTGATGTTTCAAAAAAAGTCATATTTTGATGTTTCAAAAAACTCGATGTGTGGTGGAGTTTGTGATAAAATTAATTTTTGACATTTCAAAAAAAGTCACATTGGTGGAATGTCACTAATATTTTTTCGACATTTCAAATTGATGTTTCAAAAAGTTACATTGATGGAATGTCACTAATATTTTAAAATTTGAAATGTCAAAAAAAATTTTGATATTTTAAAGTGACGTTTCAAAAATGTCACATATATTTTTTTGACATTTCAAATTTTAAGAACCAATTTTGCTCATCAACGAACTCAATCTCTTCCTTGACCTCTAGAATGTGTGTACTAAATTTGAAAGCTTTATCTCAAAAACTGTAGCTGCAATCGCGAACCAGACAGATTGACACATGACAGAATTTTTTTTTGTCAGAAATTTTGTGTATAGTTATAATTCGTCGAGATTCGTCCAGAAATGCATTAAAAATATGCAAAATTTTTTTCACGAATACATACCTTCCTCACTTTGAGGGGTGAGTAAGTAAAAAGTATCATTTTATATTTTCTTAAACCTTACAGGAAAGTCAAAAAAGTAATAATAATTTTTAACGGCTACGAAAATTTAATTTTGATGTACAGAATGATTCTTTTTGTTGAAGAAAACCGCCTGGTGATTCTTGAGGATATCTGAGGAAAACGAAAATATTTTTATTTCCCAACAGAAATATTAATTACAGGACAACTTATAACTACATGTTAAAGAATGTTAATAATACAGAATGTGCATAAAAAAATATTTACGGGGAAATAAGAAAACAATGTATACCAAAATTAATACACCGACCGACACAATTTTTGTAACATAGTTCACAATTATTGTTAATACCTAATAGTAGAGGATCCGAATTAAAAACGACCTTCACCCATCCGTTTAATGGATGAAAAATATTTTATATTAATATTAATATGTCTATTTTTTCCCTTGCGTAACTATTGGGTTGGCAGGTATAAACAGGTAATAAATAAATCTTATATCAAAATAAAGGTAATTAAATTGCATTAAATAACAGAATGATATAGGGTTGTCTGCGAAAAATCTGGTTTAAATTCCGGTTGGCGAGCTTTAAAAAGCGAAATATTGGTGAGAATGAAAATGTGCGACAAAGAGGTCCGAGCAAACTATTCGGTGCGATAGAAGAGGACGCAGCATTGCAGCTGCGCACGGCTCGTTCATCGGATGAAAGAGAGTGCGCATACTATTAGTTCGTGCAATTGAGAAGGGTAGCGATAGACTAGTAAATACTCTGAGCATTATTTTGGAGCAGTTAACCTCGATATTCGAATCAAGAAAACGTGCTACTACGCATCGTTGTTATTAATTGACAATATATTATGATAAAAAATAGCTAAAAAGTGTTCTTTGTGTGACTCGGACGATTCTGTAATTGATTTTAATGATGAAACTTTTAAAAATTGTTCATTGAAGTTGGCTTTTTGTAAAAAAAAAGAACTTTAAATACAGTGAAGTTGAGCTAACCAACGCGTCACTCGATTTTGTTGGTTATCATACCTCGTGTTATAAAAAAAATCATAAAAAAAATATTCATTAATTGAGAAACTTTTTTATTAAAATATGTTTGTATTTATATTATATTATAATAAAATTTTTGTAGTATTATTTTTATTTATTTTTGACTACTTGCTTTGTTTATTTTTATTCTCTCTTTCCTGATAAAACACATAAAATTTTCAAGATAAGTATATTATATCACTATAATATTTTTATTTAGAAGAACATTTATATACTCTAATATCACAAATAATATTATATATATATATATATATATATATATATATATATATATATATATATATATATATATATATATATATATATATATATATATATATATATATATATATATATATATATATATATATATATATATATATATATATATATATATATATATATATATATATATATATATATATATATATATATATATATATATATATATATATATATATATATATATATATATATATATATATATATATATATATATATATATATATATATATATATATATATATATATATATATATATATATATATATATATATATATATATATATATATATATATATATATATATATATATATATATATATAGGGTGATCTACCACAAGTGTGCCAAACTTCAGAGGCTGGTAATTTATCAAAAAAATAAGTGCTTTCATTAATAAAAATATGTCCTAAAATGCATAATAAGGGAGCTACAACTCTTTGAAGGGGGTTGATGAATACCAATTTTTCGATTATAAGTCCAATATGGTGGTGATTAAAAAAAATGAAATTTTCATACATTACGGCCCCGATGTAGGCGCATAAAATGACAAATTTCCTAATTAACAGCTTGCCTTATTGAGGTAGTTTTGAGGGGTGAGGGGTAGTTTTTTTACCCCAAACTTTTTTTGACGTCACTTCCGAAGCAAAACTTTTAAATAACATTATTTCCCATGCAATGACTCAGAAAAAAGTATTTTTTCAAAATTTCTGTCACACCAGCCGTTTTTGAATAATTTGCGTTGAACGGCAATAAGGTTTTTCATATGAAATATGCAAAACTTAATTCGATCAATCTTCAAATCTAGTGGCTTGAAGTCACCTATGTTTAAAAACAATTTATATTTCTGATTTGTAGTATTATGTCATTTACATTGCTTAAGTGTCATTTCTGATTCTAAATTATTTAAAAATAAAGAATAATAACAATGAATCAGTTTACTACCTATGAATATGCAGACATTGTTTTTATTTACGGTTTTTGTGATGGAAACACCAGATTGGCTAGAAATGAGTATCACCGGCGATTTCCGAATAGAATAATTCCATCACGAGCAGTATTTAGTCGCACATTTCAACGATTTCGGGAAACTGGATCTTCATCTCACAATCGTAGAGGGGCCCCTCGAGAGGTAAACATTGATGGGAAAGAGGATGTATTTAATATGGTAAGGGATAACCCAGGAACCAGCACTCGACGGATCTCGGTGCAATTAGGTCTATCGCAAAATTTCGTATGGAGAACTCTTCACACTGACGATTTTCATCCTTATCATTATCAGCGTGTTCAAGCTTTAGAACCAGGAGATGCTGAAAGAAGACTCCAGTTTTGCCGCTGGATTTTGAATAAATTTGCTGATCCAAATTTTATTAGAAATATTATATGGACTGACGAGGCCACCTTCACCAGGGATGGCATTAATAACCATCATAATAAGCATTTGTGGTCCTTGAAAAATCCACACGCTAAAAGGCAGGCAAGATTTTAACGTCGATTCAGCATTAATGTTTGGGCAGGTATACTGAATAATCGACTAGCAGGTATGCATTTTTTTAAATAATAGGATGAATGCACAATATTATTTAAAACAATATTATTTAAATTTTCTTGAAACCTCTCTAACGGAACATCTAGACGATTTGCCACTAAACATTATACAGAAAGTATGGTTTCAACATGATGGAGCGCCTCCTCATAATGAAAGACATGTGACTGAATGGTTGAATCGGAATTTTGGAAATAACTGGATTGGTAACCGTGGTCCTGTTTTATGGCCTCCTCGCTCTCCCGATCTCAATCCTTTGGATTTTTATTTCTGGGGCATATGAAGCAGTTAGTTTATTTTGAGGAAATAAATAATATTCAGCACTTGACGGAAAGGATCAATAATAGTTTAGCTTATATCACAAACAATGGTGACATGGCTGAAATTAATAATTCAATTATTCGTCGTTGTCAGGCGTGTATTCGTGCTCAAGGAGGTCATTTTGAACAGTTACTCTTTTAGCTATTAAGTACGATATTTCTGTGTTGTACATTGATTTTTAATTTTTTTAATAAAAAATGTTGTTTATTTCACATGAAAAACCTTATTGCCGTTCAACGCAAATTATTCAAAAACGGCTGGTGTGACAGAAATTTTGAAAAATACTTTTTTCTGAGTCATGGCATGGGAAATAATGTTATTTAAAAGTTTTGCTTCGGAAGTGACGTCAAAAAAAAGTTTGGGGTAAAACACAACCCCTCAAAACTACCTCAATAAAGCAAGCTGTTAATTACGAAATTTGTAATTTTATACACATTCATCGGGGCCGTATGTATGAAAATATCAAATTTTTTTTTAATCACCGCCATATCGGACTTTAAGACATATGTTTATTAATGAAAGTCCATTTATTTTTTGATAAATTACCAGCCTCTGAAGTTTGGCACACTCGTGATAGATCACCTGTATATATATATATATATATATATATATATATATATATATATATATATATATATATATATATATATATATATATATATATATATATATATATATATATATATATACATATATATATATATATATATATATATATATATATATATATATATATATATATACCATATACTCAGTTACTCAAAATCAAACAATTCAAAATATAAATAAACGTGTTATCATTATTGGGTTATAGATTATTTCATAATTTAATATGACTACGAAACAACCGCGCGGGCAAATACCCCGACCTGCATTGGATTATACCTTATACCTCTCACCACTATTCAATTTACCTTAGTTAGTATATGACTAGCAGATTGGCCACTATCATTTGTCTGTTCCATAACCTATGGCATGCTGAGGAGAACAAATAAGTTCGAAAACCGGTCTATGTCTGGTTAGGAATTGACAATAAATGTTGGCTATCGATCTATCATGGCGGTTTTGAAGGTATAATCCAATGCAGGTCGGGGTATTTGCCCGCTGAGCAGTTGTTTCCTTCAAATCGTATTAAATAATGTAGTTTAGTCTGTCTGGGCTAGAGGTCGCCGCTCTCGGTACTTGCTGCACAAGTCGCTATCCGAGACAGAGACATCTATGATGTCGGTCGGATAGTAGCATTTAGACCATACGAGAGTTTCATACCTTCACCACTATTATTTCATAATGTTCATAGCTGACGTGAAAGAAAAAATATTTGTTCGATACGTGCTATAATAGAACTTGCCACTGTAATTGAAGTACTTATCACACTATTGGAAATGATGAATTTCAAGTTAAAAAATAATTATCACTGGAATTCTAATTGTATTATTTTCATTACTACAATATTTAAGTACTCAAGGTTACTATTTTTTATAAACGTCATTTCTTATATTCATAGTCCTAAATTAAAGGCAATATCTGCAATAATACCAGGTTTGAGAAAATGCATCTCCTGCTGCTGGGCCTCAATGTGGAGATCAATGGAATTTAATTGTATTATTTTCACTACCACAATATTTAACACTCAAGGTTACTATTTTTTTATAAATATCATTTCCTATAATACACTATCCTAAATTAAGAGGCAGTATCTCCAGTAATACCAGCCTTTGAAAAACTGCATCTCCTACTGCTGGGCTGCAATGGGAGATCGACATATCACAAATATTTATGAATAATTACATTATTATTAATACTTTTTCAATACTTGCAGATTACGTATTATTTTTGTACAAGTGCAGTAACTCTAAACTGGCAAAAATGTGGGCGATACTAATCTCTAGCTTAGGACGGCAGTATTACTATTTTGTAAATTGCTCTCAGTATAATTAAATCCAAGGCTGAAATTGGTCGGAATATCAGAGAAATTCGAAGAAGAAGTTTTGTTGGACTATATTACAAAGCAAAATAAACACTTTTTCCGCAGCGACAGTGTGTGTCAAATTGTAAATATGTATAACACCTTTACGTAAAAACAGAAATATTGTATATTAAGCCATTCTTCAATTAGACAGAATGACATACAATAAAATTTTAAAGTGCGGTAAGTTATTTATAGGCTACGATTATTGTTCTCGAGTTTTTTATGATGCAATTGTTTTGAGACGCTGTTACAATTGTTGTGGTTTTCATCACATTGCCAATCACCGTTCTCTTGATAGGTCTGTATATCCTAAATGCTCTGAAGCCCATTTAGTAAAATATTGCAATTCTGATTACCTTAAGTATGTGCTTTGTAGCAATTTTAAAATCGGGTCAACGGGTTGATATAAGCACAGATCATGCCACTTGGGATCCGAACTGTCACGTTTATAAGGAGACACTTAAAAATTCAGGACGAATATTTCTGCGAATCAGTACAGATTAGGCCACTAAAGCCAAATAAATTTGACCACAATCAAATACATCTAATCCTAGAATAAATAATATATACTAACTTCATTGAATTGTTACTATCAAAATGTAAGAGGCAATCGCTCTAAAATCCTCAGATCTATTTAAGAATTCTACTGCCTCTGTACATCAATACGACTTTCTTAATTGCGCTTACGGAGACTTGGCTAAATGATGTTTTTATAACTCCGAATTTTTTGATATTAATAGGTATGATGTATTTAGATGCGATCATAATTTTAATGCCACTAATTCTGCATGGGGAGGTTGTGATTACTTGCAATTTGTAAAAATTATATGGCAATACAAGTTAATATTAGCATTGGTGATAATCAATCTTGCGATATTAGTTTTATTGATATTTTATTAATACAAATTAAACTCACTTTTCGTTTCCCTATATGTGATTATCGTATATATTCCCCCTCACGCGAAAGCCGAGGATTATGAAAATCTAGTTGACATCTTAGTGTCTCTCTATATTATTTATGGTTCTGACTTGCTGGTAATAGGAGACTTTAATCTTCCTGAGTATGCGCATTATGAAATTGGTAGTGTAACTACTACTTCCATCCGAGCTATTAACAATTTTTCAAATTCTTTTGGGTTAGACCAGTATAATCATATTTTTAAATACAGACGGACGACTTCTAGATCTTGCTTTTTGTAATAGACACTGCTCTGTAAGTAAAGCTTCTGAAATTCTCCTTAAAGAGGATAAGCATCACCCTGCACTATTAATGAAGGCTGATATTCAAATCCCAACGCGATAATTTTCCGCATAAAAATTATTTTGAGTTCAATTTCAAAAAGGCTGATTTTGTAGAACTGTATAACCAACTTAGGTCAGATTGGACTTTCCGAATATTTTTTATTGTAGATACAGCTGTGGATGAATTTTTATTTAAAATTTTATGATATTTTTGATACATATGTACCTAAGAAACGAAAAAGTTGTGGGTCTTATCCCACATGGTTTATTAGACAGATATTTCATGATATTAAGCAGAAGGAAAAAATATTAAACAAATATAAAAATCTGGTAACTCTGAATATTACAATACATTTAAAACATTGAGAGCAAAACTTAAATCTGATATCGATAGTGCTTACAAGTTATATTTAGACAACATTGAAAATAATATGCAAACTAATCCTAACAATTTTTGGAGTTTTATTAATTAAAAACAAGGCTTCATCCATTCCGTCATCGCTTATTTACGAAAATCAAATGATTGAAGACCCTCAAGTAATAGTTGATAGTTTTGCGGACTTTTTCTCTAAATCCTTTACGTCCCCTACACTTTTAAATTTGACGATGTAAGTAGTCTGAATTTAAATACTTTAAACTTATCTGTCATCACTGAAGAGGAAATATGCCAATCTATAAAGAAAATTGAGCCACAATGACCATGGGCCCTGATATAATTCCGGGATTTCTAATTAGAGATTGTTTAACTGTATTTGCTAAAGCCCTTCTAATAATTTTCAATTTAATTCTCAGTACTTCGAGCTTTCTTTTAAAATGGAAAATTCACGCGTGTGTCCAGTGTACAAAAAGAGGGAAAAGAGTGACATAACAAACTATAGGCCCATCACTATTATTTGTAACTTCGGGAAAAATTTTGAAATTTTTCTTCACGGTTCTACATGTACACTCACGTATCTGGCTTAATACCTACTGATCAGCATAGCTTTATGAAGGGTCGATCCAGACAGTAACGAACCTTGTGTGCAAAACGCAATTTCTTTTAGTCTTGGTCAAGGGGGTCAGGTAGATACTATCTACACAGACTTCTCTAAGGCTTTTGACAGGATTGATCTACGGTGCATTGATCTCTAAACTTGATAAATTTGGACTCAAAATCGTTACTTTTTTAAAACAGTCGTATCTACAGAATCGACATCAATTTGTTCATTACCGTGGTCATAAATCGAATAGCTTCTTAAGAGATTCAGTGCCACAGAGTTCTATACTAGGAAATAAATAAATAAATAAGGCAGAGTGATTTATCATTTTGCGATGTAGTACAAGGTAATCATTTGGACGAAACATCGGCTGCCCTAAGCATAAATCAATTACTCTAAATCAAAATAATTTAAATTTGCTTTTAGAGCCGGTGTGTACAGAAGTGCCTTATATACGCGGTTACAGGACGTGAACGGCTGTGCCTTTAAAGGCGGAGTTATGACATTACTGAGTTCGATACAAGGTCTCAATGATACACTAACAGTATATTTGCTCTCACAGGGGTCTCAAATCGTTAGCAATCAGCAGGGGTTGGAACAACAATCATCAGAGGAATGTAAGTTCCTAGCGTCTGAGTTCAATACATTAATCTTAATGACATACTGTTAATCCTGGCTTTATTGCTACCGCAAGGGGTCTCAAATCGTTAGCAAACGACCGGGAAAACAATTAGTCTTCAGAGAGATGCGAATTTGCTAGTTTATTAGTGTATGAGATCGAAACATTATTGCTACCGCAAGGGGTCTCATATTGTTAGCCATGGCCAGGGTCAAAACAGTCAATCATCAGCAAATGGGAATTAGTGTGGTCAATGAACGTATTTCCAAAAAACAAAATTTACATCCGAAAGAAAACGAAGCTCTCTTGGACAGACGGACAGAAATAAGTCTAAGTTAAAATTACGGAAAAAAGCAGCTAGCAGGATTTTTAAGTTTTTAAAAACAGTAAAAATTAAATTTTAAATAAAAATGAACTAAATCAATAATAAACAATGACAATTAAATATGAATAAATAACCGGAAATTGTCTTTTCGTGTTTAGGACGTCTGTATTTATATCCTTTTTCAAAAGATTTTGTCCCAAAAAAATAAGCTTGATTCACCACGAGTACAGTAAATTTGCTTCGAAATGTATATAAAAAACTATCTTATCTCTGTTTTTGTTCAGACTAGCAGTTTTTCAATATTGACTGATATTTTTAAATGTACAATTTAAAAATGAATTTAATTTATAAACTAAATATTTTATTAGAAAAATAATATAATCGGTCATAATGGCAAAATAATAAACAATTTCCATTCCTAAATTAATTCCCTAGCTGACAATACTTATGAATTATTTTTAAATTGTTTAATAATTAATTACCTAAGTTTAATTATTAAAATACGTAACTTTACTAAAACTAATTAGAAATGATTATTTTACATTGAAACAGTAAACTATGCATATTTTAGTCAACGGAATAACTATTTTCCTCTTCATGAAAATCATAAATTAACTAGTACCCTAAAATAATTAAAACTGCAAAATGAAAAGAATATAATTTAATAAAAAAGTAAATGATTATTTAACTTATGTCTGTTTTCAGAGCGATACAAAATTAAAATACTTAATAATAATATCTACTAGCACTATACAGGGTGTACCAATGTGATTTGTCCAAGGTAAAAATAATATGACTGAAAAATGCTGTTTAAAAAAAAATACCTTATTATAACATAAAGATAAATGTATAGATTAGGGTTGTCTAGTTCACATCAGTATATTATTATCAGGAAAATCACATGAAATCAAACTAAACATTAAATATTACGTTTTAAAATAATTTGATAATATAATTAGAAACGACTTATTCTCGTTAAAACCACAATAAGTCATTTTAATATTTTTGTCATAATTTTGACTGTTTACTGAGTAAAATATATATTCTCATTAAAATTATATTTTAAACCACAAAAACCTAATCAACTAAAACATTGCCAAAAAAAAAAAAGTATAAAATAAACTGTTACGAATATATTTGTATTCAATTCTATGTTTTCCGATGCTGACAGGATCTGTTTTTTATTTTTTAATAAACGCTATAAAAGATAAATATATGCAAATATTCCTAGTGAACTACGAAACGATAAAGAAAAATAAAGGAATCGAATAAATAAATGAAAATTTAATAAAGGCGGCTTAAAATTTTGTATTGCTACTCAGACTATTATTGTGTATAATTTTCTAACTAATGGTCTTTTTTCTGACCTAAAAAACGACGCGAAATTTACCATCGAGAATCATTTAAATTTAAATTGATAATGACAACTCCATGCTTCAACGGGTGACAGAAATTCTAACAAAAACTGCAATATTAATGAATTCGTGCTCAATTGTGAGGTTAATCTCGTGAACCCTAACATTTTCTCCGATCTTAAATAATATAATGAATTATTACTTAAAATAATGAGTTTTCCATTCATCAATCGTGATTGTTGTTTGGAAGATTTCTTGGATTTTTATTCTTCTGTTAGTCAAATTAACAATAACTGCTTTTAGCTTTAGTAGACTACAACTTGTTATCATTAAATCGTTTCCTTCGGACAAGTTCTGCTATGATATTCACGTTTAATATGTTTATTTTCATGTAGCCTAAATAAATAAGTATTGACTCCTAATACACTAATTATATTATGTTGTTTAATATACAGTGTGTTTAACTTCTCGTGGAGACACCTCAAAATTTTATCAGCTGTACATTTCATTAAGACGACGTTATTTAATACATGAGTGTCGTCTGCATTCAAAACACCGTTCTACTGCGATAAAATGAAATTCCCACTTTTTTCAGAAATCATAGTAGGCTTAGAGACAAACATTTTGTTAACAAAAGTTGTTCAAAATCACGAAATATGCTTCTCTATAAAATTTGGTGAAAATCGGAAAGTAAAAAAAAAAACAAAAATTCTCTTTCACTTCTCATGGAGACACCACTGTATCTTTTTTTATTTCTGACTGAATTCAGTTCAAAATTTCATCAGTCATTATAACTTTATAAGGCGACTTTACCCAAAAAGGGTTTCACACATGAAATTCGTGAACAATTATTGAAGTGATTTTTTAAAATTAATTAATAAAAGATTAATACGTCATTATTTCTTGGCTTTGGGCTTTTAGTCATGCAGCAAGCCGTTAGAGAACTTACAAACTAAATAAAAAAGAAATAGATAAAGAAACCATTTAAAAAAACAAAAAAATACAGCAATAAAACGGAGTTGCGCTTTCAAGGATCTAATACGGACTAATATCTGATGTGGCCAGCATATAACTTCCTTATACCAGTATTATATCATCCTGATCTAAAAAAATCATTCTATTTAATTCTTCACTTACCCCAATTAAATTTGAATATCGTACCTTGAAATGTTTCATTAAAAATTTTAAATAGTTATTTATTATCAGCGTCACTCGATACTGTCAATAATAATTCATGTCATATGTCTTAATCATTTCTTCTTATTGACATTGACATTTTTGTATCTAAATTAGACACTTCAAATGTCAAACTGTTAAAATGATCCTAACTCCATTTTATGAAGTCAAATGTGCAAAAAATTTCAGTTTACATCAGCTTTATTTAAATACTTGGAAAATATATTTTATTGGCTTGATATAGTAGACATGATTTATAATCTTTCATCAAGAATATATTTTTTTGTAAAGGCAAATACAAAAAAAAGTTCGGATCCCGTGGACCTCCTTTCAGAAGGCCAATTTTGCTCATCATTGTCTTTGGCCTTTAGAACATGTGTACCAAATTTGAAAGCTTTATCTCAAAAACTGTGGCTGCTATCGCGATACTACAGACATTCCGACAGGCATTTTCCCTAATGTTATGTTGTTTCATTATAATTCGTTGAGATTCGTCCAGAAATGCATTAAAAATTTAATTTTTTTTCCTGAAATTGCACCTGTTTTCTTCTTTCATTCATTATGTCTCTTTTGGTGGTACCACATTCACCAAATTTAATGTGTCATCTAAAATGTTGTTGAAAATCTTACCTGCCAAATTTGAGAAGTCTCCCATTAGTATTTTTGAGTTATCGCGGATACACACAAACACACACACATCCACACACACATCCACACACACGCACCGACAGACATCATTCGGAAAATAGTCAGAATGGATTCAGGTGGGTTCAAAATGTATATATCAATCAAAATCTCGAGGTACATTTTTCAATCTGCTTCCTGTTATTTATTACAATTTCGTAGTTATTTAGCTCTATCTTCTATGCATGCTTGCCTTATCCTCTCACAAAGCTGCTCTATATTTTGAGGTTTGCTTCTGTACGCTTTGTTTTTAATGTGGCCTCAAAATTAAAAATCTATATGATTTAAGTCAGGAGATCTGGGTGGGCAATAAGACTATTTCGTCCTATCCATCTCTAGCGGCAGGTGCGGTTACGGTCTCGCCTGGAAGATTTAATTGTTTACAGGTCGTTTCCCTTGGTTAATTATATATGATTGGACAGCACCAATGTCTACCAGAGCGGAAAATGTACGTCCGTATATTTGTACGGGTACATGAGGTTGTAGCCATGGAGGCGGAGACCTGTAACGGTGTTCCTGGTAATGCTGGTCTATTACATCTGTAGTCCAGTGACATTATGCCATTCTGACCACAACGGGAACAGAAGAGTTTCGGTGGCGTTCGGCGTTTCCTTCCTTCCCACAACACCAACAGATGGAGTTGTGACTGAGTTGATGGGGGACGGCGGTCGAATTTGATCGGTCAGCCGATTTAAGTACGCCTTGATAACTGCGGGAGGCGGTAGACGGTGTAGTATGGTAGCGTTTGACGAATGCTTGGCTATTAGTGCTTGGAGATGTTCGGTCAGACGAATGTAGTATGCCTCGCTTACTGCGGTGAACGGTGCAGTAGGGCGACGTTTGGCGGATAATCGGCTATTGGTGCTTGTAACTGGTAACAGGGTTGATTATCTCCATTGCTGGTGGTTGCAGCGTTGGAGGCGGAGACCCTGAACGGTTTTCGTAGGGAAGCGGCGGTGGCAGATGATCGGTCAGCAGCCGATGTTAGCACGCCTAGGTTACTGCTGCCAGCGATAGACGATGCAATAAGGTGGCGTGTGACAGATAATCGGCTGTGTCCAAGGTTACTGATAGATGACTAGCATGAGATTCCACCTGATAAATGACAGGCGGGCTCTGTTGTCTTATTGGTGGTGGTAGCGGTCTCTCTGTGGATGTGTTTACCTTCAGAGCAGCTGCGTAGGAAGTAGTAACTTTCTTATCATATCTGGTTCACTTGTCGTAACATTTCAAATTCCTTTATTTTCTCAGTTAATGAGGAAACGTCATCAAAGTCAGAACGGCGGATATATCGACGGTAATCAGGCAACAAGTTTCGGTATATCCATCGTAGCTCTTGTTCTGGCGACATATCATCATGACGTTGAACAAGTGTTTGTAAGTCGATCAAGTAGTGAGTGGCTGGCTCATCTGGTTTTTGGAGATGACGGCTTATTTCTGCTTCCAGATCATTGAGACAGTTTACAGGGAAATAGAACGTGCGGAAATCATTTATAAACTTATCCCAAGTTCTCCAGTGCGATTTGTTATTTCGGTGCCATAGCAGAGGCGGACCTAGTAACAGTCAGGTAACACGAGGAGCAGTTGTTCCTGACGGATATTTGTATAGGAACAGATTTCTTCCAGATGCTCCAAGAACGCTACAGGATCGCCTTTCCCGTTAAAATGTACATTTCACTTATGAACCTGCAGAGGGTCCAGTGGCGGAAATTCTAGTGAGGTGCGGCGAAGAGGAATTACCAACGGTGGTGGTGCGGGCGGAAACTCTAGCGAAGCGGTGGTCGATAGCGGAGAAGCACATCCATCCTTGATAAACCTTACCAACTGTCACATCTTTTCCTCAAAGGTTCCAAATGGGTCGAGACAGAATTTTGCTAATTCGGAATCGGTCTGTTTTCCTCTTAAGTTTATAAATCCAGCTGAGACGGAAATCTCCCAGTTCAGAACTGCCTAAGTCCTCTTTTTGTTCTGTTGGTTCATCGCTGGAACCCAGAAACTCTTTCAACTTAGTTTCTGCAGTAGCCATCCTGTTTTATTAAGAAAAGAATTGAGAAAGCTGGTTTTTCTAACGAAATTTGGGATTAATACGATTTGACGGTCTGGTTCCCCAATATAAGGTGCATGACGGTACAGGTACACTTATACTGGTTTTATGTTATTTCGATATTAAACTTGGCTTCCCTGATCCTATCTTCGAAACGGTACGTCGGATTGGAATTAAACCAACGGTAATCGATTCTACATCCTCGATTTACTATAAAAAGAGGGGTCACTTGCAAAATAATTTTTAACCCCGGAATCACTTGGTATTCTGGGTAAAATCCGATACGGTAGACTTGTCTATATGCTGTGTTGCGTAGTTTTGCCTTCTCCCTGGGCTACGGTGCAAGTTTCTTCGGAACGGTTAGACAGATCGAGTTGAAAGCGACTTCAATCGATTCGTTAACCCCGATTACCTAGAAAATGATACCCCCACAAGTCCTGCTTGTGTTTAGGTGACTTCAAATAAATTCGGCTAGGGTTCAAGGGTTGCGGTTCAATTTTCAGCCTCTTGGTATGTTATCTTCCTTGAAACTTCTTTTTGTTTCCAGAAATCTTGAAGCGGTAAAGAGTTCGCTATAACTTGTTCGGGAGTGTTCGGATCGATTCGACAATGGTCGCAATAGTTTCTCCAGGTCCTGTTTTGTTAGAAACGACACCTCACAAGTCTATATACCGTCTTTGGCTCAAAATCGGTTGCTTTCGGTATTTGTCGATTCCCAGAAATGTTGCTCTTATTTTCAGAGCCTTTCTAGTAGTCCCTTTTTGCTTGAATATCAAAATGTAATGCTTCTACTCTCTTTCAAGAGAGAAGTATCACGTTAATGGCGTAGACAACGGTGACGGTTATCGGCAAGCTCAAACAAATATATTTTTTTAAAGTCCCCGCTCGGGCACCATTTTGTGACGTACTTACCACCACAATGCTTTGTGCTAATGCTACGTGTCACTTTGGCACCCTTCAATACAGTAACGGTACTTTGAACTTTTATTACGGTAACGGTCTCGAGCGCCAGTTCCTGTTTTACTGTGTAGGAACACCACTTTATTCTATCAACGGTGTGATAGAAGCCAGAGTAACTCAGTGAAGAAACGGAATACCAGGCGATCTGTGTGTGTGGTTGTCGTTTGCGTAGCAATGGACAACTTCACCTTACCTGCCGAAAATGATTCTCGGTGTACAAGCAAATTTACTTATATATTTGCTTTAAATAAATGGCAGAAGTTCAACTTCACTTACTCTATTTATTTAAGACTGCTTCACAAATAATATATATATATATATATATATATATATATATATATATATATATATATATATATATATATATATATATATATATATATATATATATATATATATATATATATATATATATATATATATATATATATATATATATATATATATATATATATATATATATATATATATATATATATATATATATATATATATATATATATATATATATATATATATATATATATATATATTGTATTGTGTAAATATTAATCTATGTTACAAGTAGGCAATCAAAGAGAGCCAAGCAACAGGTTATGTAATGCAGAAGTGGTGATCAGTTTTATCAAGTACAGCTAAGTTACGGAAACTACTACTACGATATTACTATCAAATGTTTACTATCAGTATCTACTAAAGCAAGCAAGCGGTGATTCAAAATAAAGCACAGTTATGGCAGCTACTACTACTGGTATACAGCAAGCGGTTAATGACTCTAGTCACTAATGCTTAAGGCGGTATTACGGCAGGCGGTCGGTGCAGCAGGAATTTTCAGTGGTAAGCGTTTACGGTATGTAAGCAAGATACACGTGAAGGAGGTCAGCTCAGGGACAGACGGCATATTTGACTGTCTAATCGCGAGCTTGCTATATCTTTAGACTCGCTCCTAATGTCCCTTTTTAGGAATTCTTGACTACGTGTGGCGGACGGAACGGTTCATGCATTACCTCTCGGATCACCTAGTGAGATTCTTTCTACAGATCGAGGATTAAAAACCTCACTTGTGCCACTTCGTGTGCACCTGATGAAATCCTTTCCACAGATCGAGGATTAAAGATTTCACTGGTACTTTATTGCAACTACGACTGAGATGGGACTCTTTCCACAGAGCGAGGATTAAAAGTCCGATCTTTATGTCAATACAAAAAAAAAACAACCGAATATTCCCGGTGCTTGTCTAACTACACAGCACAAAAGTTCAGTTTTACCAACTCGGGATTGTAAACTATCCCTTAAAATTTTAAACAGAGATATGCGTGAGTGACTGGAGATACCCGAAGTTAACTTTCGTTAGTTAGTGAGAGATTAGAGCAATAGGTTATCAAATCAGCTTCAAGCTTACCTTTTATACAAATTAGTTATAATAAACAGGAGTATCGGACGGAACGGTTTATACCTCAGGTTAATAATACTAGAAGGTGAGTAACGAAACATAAAAAGGTGTCCGATTTATCTACATTCTACGCGACGTACGTAAATATTATGGCTGGTTTTATTCCTATTGGTCAGAATCATGAACGCAGCACGAAAAAAAACCGATCAATGCCCGATCTATCACCGTCTTGACAAAAAATTGTCTTCTGTAAGACGACGTCTGTCATTTTAATCTTTGGTTCTAAGTGATTTTAAAGTATTGTGTTATTTGGTACTGGTTAATAATCGATTCTTAGTTATAAAAAATTAATTTAGTGAATATTTATTGAGAAACAGTGACCAATAAGTCTGTAGTGTGCGGCTAAAGAGGAAAACTACGGGGTTGTTTATTTTTCCACAAGTAAGTGAACAAAATAAATCAAGGCCGGCATAATGCCAAAGTGTCAATGCTCAAAAATAACTAAAATTAATGATAGCTTTACAAAAACAAAAACATTTGATTCCATTTGAACAGTAAGAAATCCACATTATATCAAAAAAGATACTTGTACAAAAATATTTATTTAAACTTCAATGGACATTTCAATCTTAAAGTTGCTCACAAGCTGAAGATGTTTTAAAGTCAATTGATATTTTTTTTTAATTCAATTTTATAGGTTGTTATTAAAAAATGTGTTTATTTTTAGATTTCCCGAGAATATGGAGAGAAAAGACAGTTGGGTGAAAGTTCTCAAAATGGAAAATGCCAGTAAGTGGCACTACGTGTGTTCACAACACTTTAAAAAAGTGATTATAATATTATAAGATCTGGATTAAAAGTGTTGAAAATCAATGGTGTTCCATTTTTCCCCTGGCAACACTATCACCAGTTCGTCACATGTACTGTCCAGGTTAGTAGAGAATTATATTGAAAATTAATAATATACTAAGTAGTCACTCATTCATACCTCATGAAATAATATCAAGTAGATAGCTACCTACAGAGCTTCAACTGTTATGTTGATATGTTACTTTTATTGCAGTGATGTAGGTTTGTATATTTCAAAGAAATCTCATTTGTTTCAGCATTGAAAATTTAATTCCTTCGCTACTATTAGTACCCAAGATAGCAAGGTATGTTAAATTTAAATATACAAGACCCGCCACTTTAACCTCCCCTGGTCATTATTTTTTTAAACGCTGAAGCCTGGAGCCACCCCTGATTTGTTTTGAATACATTGATATGTAAACATGCAAATTGTTGTTTATGTATCGGTCATAAAAATCAGCGTTTCTCTTATGGGTGTTACTTATCTTTATATTATTAATTTGAGGTTTATACATTAATTCCCGAAGCACCTAGTGAGATTCTTTCCACAGATCGAGGATTAAAAACCACACTTGTGCCACTTTGCGTGCACCTAATGAAATCCTTTCTACAGATCGAGGATTAAAGATTTCACCAGTACTTTATTGCAACTACGACTGAGATGGGACTCTTTCCACAGATCGAGGATTAAAAGTCATATCTTTACGTCAATACCAAATAAAATGACAACCGAATAATTCCGATGCTCGTCGAATGGATAACCCAACTTTATTAATGACTCGCGAAATTTTCCAAATATCTCTGACTTATTTGGAAAACAGATACTTCGGACAAAATACTACAATGGTAAATTCGGGCACAAACGGTAAAACAACGGGACTACAAATTAAAACAGTAAAACGGTCAAAATATGCTACCACTACTTGATTGAGGAGTGCGCTATAGGTCGGGAACTGAGTGCTTATTGCTGGAGCACTCACTGGAGAACAAGTGACTTTTAAGCCGTGTGATTCAATTTATACAACTCAAACGCCGGTCAAGAATGGCGGGAATCTGTGCAACGCGTTAGCGTATCGACCGCTGTCCGTTGCAAACGTTATTTCAACTTATCTCGGCGCATCATATTTAAATAAATTCCCTGCGTTTCAATTCACTTTGAAATCAAACTATTGACTTATCCATAAACAAATATTCCAGTTTTAGCTCGTGATCAAATGATTATTTTGGTACATGATCGACTATTCTCAAAAAGCAGCAAAACGCAAGCTTCGTTACGAAAAAGGTAGAAGTTTAACTGTTATTAATGTAGGACACAAAGTGTTGGTACGCATCCACAATCAATCTTCAGCAATAAATGAAGAAAAAGTAAAGAATTTTTTTCTTTTATATATAGGCCCTTGCACTATTATTTCTAAGCAAGGACCTAATTCGTATGAAGTTACGAATGACTGATGATTTGTCAATGGGTATTTGAAACCCTATGTATTTTCAATTTTGTAAAAAGCGCGATAGGCGTTTTTCAGGTGTGTATTAAATGTCCAATTAGGAATAAAATCCTTTTTGTTTCTTTTAATAGGGGGTTGTGGAGAGTTGTAAAAAAATTTTTGTATTCTGTTTAACATACCTAATAAAATTTGTTATTAAAATGATTGCTAATTTTATCTCTCAAGAACTCGCCCAGTTAATATAAATGTAATGTAAACTGTTCATATCAGTTCATATCTGGTGACCGTTGTAGCCAATTAATAAAAACATCTGGTCCTCTGCCATTAGATCTGGATATTCCTTATTCAAACATTCACTTATATATTGATGAGGTAACTTGTAGATACAAAAATTAGATAACGATTACCATGCAAAAAATGCTCTATATAAATACTAATGTTACGGAATAATTAATTTGGAATTGCAAATTTTCGAATTTTCAATAAATTTTCCCACCTACTGTTTACCTGCTTATACTACTTTATTATACCTAATATAGGGAAGTATAGTAATCGTGATTTTTTTCGACCTCGAGATTTTGATTGATTTATACGTTTTGAACCCTCTTGAACCTATTCTGATTATTTTCCGAATGATGTCTGTCGGTGCGTGTGTGTGTGGACGTATGTACCCGCGTTAACTAAAAAATACTAATGGGAGACTTCCCTAATTTGGCATTTAACACATTAACGGCCACAAAGAATTTGGGAAAATTTCTTACAGGGCCATTTTGTGTTTCGGACTGTTAAAGCTAATAATGTAGATTGGTAATCATAAAACTGCTCAAATATTCACCATTTATTAGTTTTTGGTCGAAAACAGTAGCGGTTATGGGTGACCGCCACGGCCCTGAGGGAAGCCCCTGAGGAAAAGAGACACACACACTTTTGGAAAAAAAGAAGGAAGAGCCGTGAAGACGAGAAAATATTGCCGAGGATGTTATCAGAAGAAACAAGAAGAGAGAACAGACAAAAACAAAGTGAAAAAAGTAACAACTTATTGCAAGGACTGTGAAGGTCAACCCCAGTTTTGTTTGAATTGTTTTACTTCATACCACCAAATAATAAGTTTTCTATCGCGTTTTTTTATAAAACACATACATAATATACTTATATAATAAAGATTTATTAACCTAAGAAATTATAATTATTTTTATTTAATTTTACGTAATTAAAAATGTATGAAAGCGAAAAATTTAAAACTGGCATTGCTGAAACATCCATCACGGCCATAGCGGTCACGTCTATATGTTAGATTGTGTGAATAAGCGGCCATGCAGCCTACAGAGCTTGTACATGAAATCGGTCATGGGTGACCGTCAGGGCCCAGCGGGAAAGTCACACATCGGTCACTGGTGACCGCTATGGCCTATAACGTGTTAAGATTGTCGATAATATTTTAGGTGACACATTAAATTTAGTGAATGTGGTACCACCGGAAGAGACATTATAAATGAAAGAAGAAAAAAAGGTACAATTTCGGAAAAAAAAAAATTTTATTGCATTTCTGGACGAATATCGACGAATTATAACGAAAAAACATAATTTTATGGAAAAATACTGTCTGCATGTCTGTAGTATCGCGATAGCAACCGCAGTTTTTGAGATAAAGCTTTCAAATTTGGTACACTTGTTCTAAAGGCCAAAGAAAATGAATAATTTGGTTATGAGCAAAATTGGCCAGCTGAAAGGGCCAAACTTTTTTGTATTTGACTACAAAAAAATATATTCTTGATGAAAGATTATACATCATGTCTGCTATATCAAGCGAATAAAATATATTTTCCAAGTACTTAAATCAAGCTGATATAAATTAAAATTTTTTACGCATTTGACCTCATAAAATGGGGTTAGGATAAATCTGGCAGTTCGACATTTGAAACATCTAATTTAATTACAAAAATGTCAATGTCAATAAGAAAAAAATATTAAAATATATGCCATGAATTATGATTGACGGTATGGAAGGACGCTGATAATTAATTATTAAAAAAATTTTATCAAACATTTCAAGGTACATTCTTAAAATTTAATTGAGGTAAGTGAAGAATTAAATAGAATGATTTTTTGCATCAGGATGACATATACTGGTATAAGAAAGTTCTGTGCTGGCCACATCAAATATTTTTTCTTATGCAAAACTGTATGACAAAAATTATTATCCATATAGGTAGTTTTTAAATGTTTCTGATCATAATCATAAAAGAAATGAAATATATGTGTATCTAATAAAAATAATAAAAAGTATATGTATTCTAATGGAGTGTCAGATATTACCTCTTGCAGCAACCTGTAATTTTATTCTAATTGACACCTTCAAAATTTTAGATTTATGTTTTTTAAAAATATGGAAAATTTTGGGAGCATATGATGTTCTGTGGTCCCCGGTATATTTTAATTTTCCGCGTTTTAATTAATTTTTTTATTATCCTTGTTTAATCTGCCATTTCCCGCCATAAAAGAGGTATCAAACTACTGGACACAGAATAGACGTTACGTATTGTCCCGTTAACATATTTTCGAAAATAGAGTCCTTTATTCAAAGTTACGCCTAATAGTTTACGTCTTGTTTCGTGTCAATTTGGTTGCCCCCTCCCCACTCCGGCGAAATGGATGTAATTATTTTATCCACATTTTATACTGATGCGTAACGATTTATTGGGAATATCGTCAAAAGAGTATAGGGAATTTGGATGATATGACGTAAATAACAGGGGCAGACTTCAAAATAGTAGCAGACAATACATTCAACAGTATTTTACCTTGTAATAGTTAGAGAATGTGATTCATTAATGGGTGAGTTGGCAATTATCAGGACGGGCACCAGCGAGCTCTGAAAGCCGATGAGCTCAGCAAAGACACTTTCCAAGTGTGTTGCATATACAATTTTTTTTTTCAACCGTTCTTACTAGTCTGTTTAAATTGAAATCTTTGGAAACAAAATTCATAAAATTCAATTGACAGAGACGCTTACTGTCAAAGAAGGCTGGATTAATCATTTTTAATTGTTATCAGCTTGCTATGAAAACTGCTGAGAGTTTAAAATCACTTTTTTGAAAAAGTAACTTTTTTTGAGGTAAGATGTTGTTGAGCATGACGATTAAAAAAAATGTATTGCTGAAATTATATGAATCAGTTTTAAATAATGTGATTATTATCATTTCTGGTTTCAATAACTTTTTTATCATTTAAAGGGAAATGACATATTTTATTACCCAGTTATTTTATTACTGATCTTATTTTAATAAATGTGCATCAGGTCTCATTTATTTGATGACGAAAACTTATTTTCATATCAATTTTTTTGAATTATGGCGATTTAATTTAATGGAGATAGCCATACAAAAAGACTACAATAGAATACGGAAACATAAGCGGAATATATGTAGAATGGGATAAACCATTTTTCTGGTCATTTCTTAAAAAGATAAAAAGGAAGTAAAAGATAAGAAAATATTTCCGTTTTGTAAAATATCCGAAATGTGCAAAACATAGACACAGTTTATGTTCTATGTCGACCATTGATCCAGGAAAAGTCTTTTAGGCATATACCACTTTATATGTTTTATATAGATATTGTCAGTCGTAGTGTATCAAAAAGGTTAAATAATATTCATTCTGAACACGCAGTCCCATTTCTTTTATCGGTTCCATGCGTAGAAAACCGACTTTTCAGTTGTTTACCACTGTTTAAGGTGAAACGTGTGCATTTTCCTGGATGAACTGTTATGAAATGCCACCGGAAATGTCTAACAAGGGGTTTGGTTTCCAAACTATTTAATTTGAAATTCATTTGTAGAGGACTTTGTTGCTGTTTGACGAGGTGTAAATATTTATCCTTTTCTTATATTACATGTCTTCTCTCGTACAAGATATTCTATTTTTGTTTTCAGAAATAAATTTTTACTGTTATGGAAAGTAATAGAAAACTAAATATAAATGCTTCTGTTCGGGAATTTTAAAGAAAATCAGATTATTCGCCGAACACAAATAACGACATCGTATCTTGAGGAAGTAACTTTTTAGGAGAGCAATTTTAAAACTTTTTTGCAGTTTTGATAATAAGCGTTATTTAGTGTGTATTAAATTTAAAATGCTGGTTTATATTTCCGTTTATACAATGTGTGCGTAAAATAGTGTAAAAGTAAATTTGATAAAATCATTCCAAAGCGAGTGACAAGAAATTGTCCAGGCGGGTTGATTTTTTAAATACATTTGTCTATTTTTCATGTATAATAAATGTTTTTTTAAACAGTTTTGAAAGGTTGTGATGTCATCGACATTATTTTAAAATAGCAACCACCATTTTCGATAGAGTCATTTGAATGAATACATTTTTTTACTTGTGTAGCATCAACAAATAGTTCTCATTATTATATTTATTCATCAAATAGATTTCCTACAATAATGGTATATTTGTTTATAAATTCATTTTTGCAAATCAAAATTTGATATGTGTAATGGAAAAAGAATGTTCCTATACAAATTTCAATTTGACCAAAAATTGAGTTTGTTGTTTCTCATTTTTTGTTTTACCAAGCGCTGGACAGACCTCCCCTGGCCTCCGTCACAGTAGTCGTGCCAGCAAATTAACTACAGCCACCCCCACTTCTCGCAAAGTTAGAGGCTGTAGATTTTAGAATCATGTTCTTTATGCAAATGGAGAGAAACTACATAGAATGACTAACTTCTGCATTTAGCCTATCAGCCGCTCGGCTAATATTTGGTAGGCCGGTATGGTCTTCAATTCCGAGAGCAGTGTAGGCTTTGTACCTCCAAATACAATGATATTTAGGATGACCATCTTGACCGAGTAGTCTGTGTACAGCACTTGGCGCTCGTATCAAATATCGCAATATTCTTCTCCTTCTCTTTCAAGGTGATCTTATTCTCAAAAATTAAAATACACTTAACTATTTTTCCAGTATCTTGCTATAAAAAATTGAGAATTTTTTTACCGCTTTAGGAGTAATTTCATAACCGAATTAAGAAATTTGTGGACCTAAGCTCTTTCCTCATTCTCATATCTAATATCTTTAAAGGAGTAGTTTCCACAAACACCAACATAGTGACCAAATACTACACTCGACTCAAGTTTCGCCAGCTAAGTGGACATCATCTGGTTAAAGCTAAACCTAAATTAAGAACGCAATGTATTTATAGCTAAATAATGGCCACGGTTTTGTTTATTATCTTTAATAGGTTTTAAATGAAAACAATTAATTTTTCCCGTGCAATTCAATAATAATCTTGTGATTTATCTAAAATTGTAGGTTAATTAATATTCCTGAGACGTTTTTTTCAAATAAAAAACTAATTAATTTATTAAACTCCTGGAAAATGCGGTAAAAACTCTAAATATACAAAAACTTGTAAAAAATGCGTTGTCGAACAATATCTCTACAAGATAACTTCGACATTAACATGATATAAAATATGTGTAGAAGAAAAACAAATTGTTCTTTTTTTGCTAGAAATTTCTATGTATGAGCAAACTGCAACCAGTATCGAACTACATAATATTCCGTTTCTATTTTAATGGTTAGTTGAATTTTACAAACGTGCCTTTCATACACATCACTGTAAGTTCCATATACCCAGGTCAACATGAAGTTTATACATTTTCAAATAACGAATTGCGTACATGATTGTTAAGTTATTGCTAATATTATGTAAAATGTCATGTTTACTGTAACTGTAACAATGGACTAACCACTGACCTCATTTTCAAAGAATATACTGTTAATTCGATTAGATATTTTTTAGGTTTAACATGATTTACAATTAGTAAAATTTTGGTCTTTAGAAAGAAAGAGTAAGCAATGGAGCAGAAAATGTATTTCAAAAATTAGTTAACATTTTTTAGATTAGTTGATGGAAGGGGCATATTTAATTTACTCCCATGAAAACGTTAAGCGGCTTACACACACTGAAACATGTTGTGATGCACGCATCGACTTCCAGGTTTCATAATATAAGTTGCAGTGTGTGTAGACCGGCATTGGTGTATCGGAGTAATGTGTGGGGAACTAAAACTGATGCAAATTTCATGAAACCTAGGAGGCGTTGCATGCATCGCAACATATTTAGTTGCATTATTACTATGCCTGGCCAATCGATGATAGATTCAGTGTCGGGCGCAATACCTATGCCATCGCGCGCTTGTTTACGATGACGATGACACGACACACTTCAGTTGTTATCTGTCGGTCGATGCATAGAGTACTAATAAATAATAAATAATGTTGAGCGTAAAGAGTAGAAAACGACCGTACGCTGATAAAGTGAATAAATTCATCGGTGAATTTCCGGATTTATTCCATGATGGATGTAAAATAATTTGTAAAGTTTGTGATCAAGACTTAATGTGCTGGAATAAATACGGCTGCAAAATTCATGTCAATAGTAACCAGCATAAAAATAAAAAAAATTGCGTGTCTTCTTTGCAACCTCAGTTTATGTTTGATTTACTGGTAATGCTGATTGCCTGTGACGTTTCCCTGCGCATATTGGATAAAGTAGCATTTCGGGAGTTCTGGAATAAATACAATCCCCAGGTGAATTTACCAAGTCATTCATCGTTACGTAGATATGTACCAAGTGTTCGTGACAACAATGTAAATAGGATTAAATGTACATTAAAAAAAATACACGGCTGTAGTGTTGACGAGACGACAGATTGTAAAAAGAAATCTATTTTAAATGTTATAGTACGTGTACTCGACCCTGTTAAACCAACATTTCCACTTTTACTAGCTAGCAAAAGACTAACTGCGTGTACTGGCGAAACAATTACGCGGGTGGTGTTGGAGACTTTCGAAAAATTTGAACTGTCAACAAGTCAAGTGTTGCTGTTTGTGACCGACGGTGATGCGACAATGCGTTTGGTGGGCCGTTTTCTTCAAAGAGACGATTGTAGGTTTTTACATGTTACGTGTAAAGTGCATGCGTTCCATCTTGTAGCAGAAACGATTCGAAAATGTTTTCCAGAGGTAGATGCATTAATAGCAAATACAAAAACAGTATTTCTCAAATCTCCTAAACGGCTTCAATCATTTCACACACTGTGTCCTGGTATTCCGAAACCACCAGAGCCGATTCTTACACGCTGGGGAACGTGGTTGAAGGCAGCTTTTTAGTATGCTGAATATTTTAAACAAATAAAAGCTGTGATACTACAGTTCAACCCTAACGAGGCTGCAGCTATTAAGGAAAGCCATACAAGCTTTCAAGATGTTTCCCTTGAAACAGATTTAAAAACTAATTATAACGATTATAGAGGACTACACGACGCAATAGAAAAATTGCAAAATACTTCGTTGTCGTTAGTGGAATCGCTGCAAATAGTGGACGACGTAAATACACAGCTACAGACTATAAATGACGCAAAAAATAAGCCCGCTATTGAAAAATTCGAGAGTGTATTACGGAAAGATCCTGATTTTACCAAATTAAGACAAATTTGTGATGGTGCATCTACAGCTGCGTTAAGTGAGTTCACAGAGTGTTTTACTTATGCGTGTATTACTTCCGTAGATGTCGAACGGACTTTTTCAAAATACAAACATATTTTTTCACCACAGCGAAAATCGCTTACTGAGACAACTGTAGAAACATATCTGATGCTACACAGTTATTATAGAAGTGCTCCAGTTTGTGATAACGACAACCAAGCTAATTCATAAATCTGCTTAAGAAGGTGAGTTTTGTACATATTTTTATAAAGTGTACCAGTATTAATAAAATTTATTTCTATTTATTTTATTTATTTATTTATTTATTTATTATAAGTTATCACTTAGATATACAATATACATGTGTGACGTCATTTAACAGTTTAATAATAATGTGCAGCGCTAAGCTTACAAAATATAAGGAAATA